>DF359956.1:50893-68130 GCA_000787875.1 Solanum virginianum | reverse complement strand
CTTATAAATAATAAAAAATTAATAGAAAATACGGAGGTAGAAATAAATTACGATGAAAAAATGAAAGATACTAAACCAGAAACTAGTACTTCCAGCACATACCCTAAACATGAGACACCAGAATATTACAATAGTGATTACACCAGATCAGACAGATATAATACACTATGGAATAAAAAGGTTAAATAAAGGAAAATGGGCACCTATACAAACAAACGAAATAACCAATTACCTAGACTTAGATTGTGTAGAAGATGTAAATAAAATAATATAATTATGGACAGGATATATGACAAAACAATTAATAGATAATAAAATAAATATGACAGACGCTACAGGATACATAGAAAGGACATTCCCCATTTAACTCGCAAGTTTGAGCTAAGCAAGTAGCTGACTCACCTGCTAGCTTCCTAAGTCCTACAAGCACCTCAATTGTTTCCCTTTGTTTTGGGTCTTAGTCCCCTTAACTTGACGTAAAATTATGGTTTTTAAATTTAAATGAAGATGATTTTAAAACACTAAGAGCACCCAAAGATATAAAAATCGAGCAAATACATGACTTACAAGTATCGATTTAGCATCAAGTGATGTTAAGTTATTAATATTTAATATTTATGAAGGGATAACGTAGTAAATTATTATAGTCTTAATAGGTTATCGATTTACTCAATAACCCAATACTAAAAATAGAAACCGAATTGATAGCCTAATTATTTATTTTATGAAACATTAAAAATTTATTAATTCGATAATAATAAACCAATAATATTTTTCTTGATTTGATTTATTGGTCCCTTTGATTTTTGCACACCCCTAGTGGTGAGGATGAGATGAAAAAATTTAAGTTGAGATTGGATGAAAGTTTTGAAAAATATTTTTCTTAATTTTTAAAAGAAATTTATTTTCCTTATATTTAAAAAAAATAAATTAATTTAAAAATATTTTTCAAACCATTTAAACTAATCAAACATTGAAAAATAATTTCCTCGTGCCGAAACACATCATATATATGTATTTTGTTTTAGATGGGCATTGTCCAGGTCTGTGTTTTGAGTCCATTTTATTTTGTTTAAGTAATTTTTAAATATCCACCTAACCTAATATATATATCTCCTTTACCTCCGAAAGAAGAGAAACCAAAGTAGCAGAAAAATGGCTGCGATCGGCGTTGATGATGTCATACCCGATGGTACAGTATCTTACTTCGACGAGCAAGATAATCTGCAGAGCGTGTCAGTACACTCACTTGCTAAGGGAAAAAAGGTCATTATATTTGCCGTTCCTGGAGCTTTCACTCCCACTTGCAGGTTCTATTTTCATTTCTTTATGTTTTCTAATCTAGTGAATCGAGCATCCGATCCGATGATGTTGAACTGTGAAATGTTATATTCAGCATGAAGCATGTGCCTGGGTTTATTGAAAAGGCTGACCTGTTGAAGTCAAAGGGCGTTGACGAAATCCTCTGCATCAGTGGTATATTTCTTTACCAAGAGGGTTCTTTTTCCCCCGGAAATTATGGCTAACAAGTTTTATCTTGTCTCGGTCTTTCTATGATTTCTATTTTGTTCAGTGTGTCTGTTTACACAGTGGTTCATCTACTCGCTGATTTGATTTACTATTCAGATCTGAGAAAGTCTCTGATCTGAGAAAGTCTCTTAGCGATACATAGCTGAGATTTTTAACCTTCGGGTGGTTTGGGCTTTTGAGACTTCTATGTTGGAGCTCTCAAGTCCGAAACCCCTTTGCGTTCTGACTGTAGCTCGTGACATTGGATCTGTCAAGTGCAAGTTACTTCTCCGGTTTGCGGGTTTCTCTTGTCATAATTTCTTTTTTGAGGTTTTGGTGCTTTAGCAGGAAAAAAGATCTTTTGGGCAGATTCATGTCGTTATAGGGAAGATACAGTCAACCAAGTACTCAACAAAATTTGTTAGTCTTAAAATGAACTAGAATTGAATATTGTGATGAAATTTCAAAACTACCTTAAATAAGACGGACAGGAACATTTAGTGCTTGTTTGGTGTGATGGATTGTTGAAACAATCACCTTATACAATTTGGTATTAACAATTGAAATAAATAAATATTCAGGCAAAGATGTGAATGTCAGGACGAATTTGTGAGACTTGAACAACCCTAACTAGCAATTAGGTCCAAAGCACCACCACAAAAAGAACCTCCTTCATTAAGATAGTACCTTTTTCAAGAGAATTAATTGGAGATTTAGAATATTTTCGTTATCTCAACTATCTCTTTCATTGCCTAATCTCAAATTATTAAACTCAATATATATTCTTTTTCATCTACGATATAATACTTCTCACCCACCCATCACATGGAAGAAATTGTCTTTTTTGTGGGTGTAGGATTTCTTCCATATAGTAGATGTTAAGATAGTGGATGATAATTTAAGGTGTAGAGGGGTAATTAGTTTGAGATGGTTAGGAGAATATGTTATAATGGTTTCATGTGTTCCAATGAAAAATGATCACTTTCTCTATACCGACTAATATATCATGCAAAATTAATATTTTAATATGCCCACTATTAAAATGCTTCTACCAACATTTTATCCCATGTTTGATCATTTGTTTTTGAAATAACTAATCTTGGTATGTATAACTTAAAGCACTAATTGGTGTATTATCTTATACCAAGACTAATGTAATATAACAATACTATGATTTTATTAATAGAACATTCCAAATGCCAAAATTGTGGGTATGGATCTCCTCAAATCCTTTTTCAAATGTTTAATACATTTTTATACCAAACACAACTTTAAGTTATACACGATATGTCCCATTTTTAAAACGATGAACTAAACTCTTGATAAATTGTTGAGGTTGAGGAAATGAACAAAATTGTCTTTTAGTGTTTGTGCTTTTAGTTTCATTTGGTCCTAATAGATAATTATATGAGGGCGACCCTTAGTGCATTCCAACACATGATCTATTTGATCCTAAGCCCAATAACTAACAATATTCGATCCTTTTGTTGCCAAAGTAAATAGTGCCCACATGATATATAAAAGAAAAGACTAGATTCTTCAAATTCTTCTTGGGCCAACAACAAATACCAAAAGATCAGTTTCCAAGCAACATCCCTTTCTGATCAAGATCAACAACAACGATGACAACATAAAAGTGTGGTCTCATAAAGCGGGGTCTGGGAATGGTAGAGTGTATGCAAGTCTTACCTACCTTGGAGGTAGAGAGTGTTTTTGACACCCCTCGGCTCAAGAAAGATAGTCCAAAGCAGTCCCAAAAAGGAAATAATGGAAGTATAAGAATAACAAATAGCAACAGGAACCTTGGGAAGGACATCACCTACCAAGTGGGCAATGGCAAAAAAATCCTTTTCTGGAAGGATAACTAGGATGGTCAGGGCACTTTCCAAGAGGCTTTCCCCACCCTCTTCAACATCAGCATCAATCAGAATAAGATACCCGGACAACTCAAGATACCCGGACAACTCAGGGATGGAATCTAATTTTTAGGAGGTTTCTGAATGATTGGGAGGTTGAGAGAGTGGCTGCTCTACTTGGTAGAACAGGAACCTTCACTGGGACCAATAACGACCCCGATATCATCAGATGGAGTCACAACACAGATGGCAAATTCTTAATCAATAGAGTCTACAAGAGGGGCTCTTCCTGAGCTGACAGGAAGAGACAGAGGTCCCTAGAAAGCTATCTGGAGAAGCATGGCACCTAATAAGGTTGAATGTTTCTCTTGGTTGGTTGTAAGGAAGGCATGCCTTACCCAGGAAGCTTTACAGAAAAGGAAATCTAACTTAGCTTCCATATGCCATCTTTGTATGGAAGCTACTGAAACAAACAACCACCTTTTCCTCCATTGCAAGGTAACCTCTCAGGTCTGGTCCTTATTCATCACCTTGGTTGGGGAAAGCTGGACAGTGCCAAAGCAAACAACTGATCTACTGAATTGCTGGATTCGAAGGGGAGGGAGCAAAAGCCAAAAGAGATGGTGCATATGGTGGACCATATGGAAGCAGAGGATTGAGAAAATCTTTGGAGGCAGGTCAAACTCCATTCAGAAGATCAAAAAATGTATCTCTACTTTATGTTTTTGGTGTAAAGAGCAATGTATAAAAAATGAAATACAGATAGTGGATTTCCTAAGCTTGCTGTAATTAGCTATCTAAGTAATCACATTTTGAAGGTAGCCAACATACCCTTAATGCTAATGAGTACATGTTACCGGTCTAAAACAAATAGCAATAGAACAATACTACAACAAAATAATATAATAGTCCGAAGTATAAGAAACAATAGATAGTAATAGAAATCAAAGGACAAGAAACTTTTAAAAGTAATACTACAACCTCTAGTATGGACAAACAAAAAGACAATGCATTCCCACCTACTAACCTTGTACTTAACCCGTGTCCTCTACAACCTCCTACTCAAGGTCATGTCTTTGGGAAAGTCGAAATTATGCTATGTTTAGTCTGATCACTTCTTCCCAATATTTTCGATCTGCCTTTGCCATATTTGAAACTAACCAGAACCAACCTCTTACACCTATACACTGGGACATTCATGCGTTTCCTCATCACATGTCCGAACTATCGTAACCTTCTTTCCTGTATCTCGTTCTCTACCAATGCCACTCCCACCTTGTTTCGGATATCCTCATTCTAATCTTATCTCTCCTAGTATGCATGCTCATACATTTATCACATTTCTGATCAAGATCAAACTAAGCAATTCAATCACATACAAGAGAAGTTCCTTTGTGGCTTTTTCAAGTTAAGGTTAGCAATTCTAATGTGGATTCTGAAATTGGATTGAATAACACAAAATACATGTTTTTTTAAAGTTTGATAGCTCACGTGCAGTCCCACATGCCGAGGGTTTTCATTTGTGTTGACAACATAGTAGTGATTATCTTATACTTCTATTGCTTAGGACCAATCTGATCACTTTTGGAATGTATGAAGGGCCATTTCCATTCAATTTATGCGTTAAGGACCAAATGGATTCAAAGCCCATACATTAAGGAACATTTTGATTGTTTTCTCTGAATTACAACCAACAACATACCAAGTATAATTTACTAATAGGGTCTAGGAGAGGAGACAATGTCCGCATACTAATTTGAAGCATGGATGCAAGGAGAAAATATATGACAATTAACAGCAACATATAAGAGCAAATGAGCAACAGATAGTAAAACACATAAAGTTATGTGAATACCAAGTAATAGTATGGAGAAGTGTCGAGAGGCTAGTCCCCTGCCACCTAAAGTGCATCACCGCTCAGCTACTACTAATCGTTTACCCGTCTCCTCAATTTCCATACCTTCATATCTAGGGTCATGTTCTTAGTAAGCCGAAGTGGTATCACATCCTATCTAATCACCTCCCTAGTTCTTCGGTTTACTTATCTCTCTCCTAACTCCTACGACTGACAACCCTTTACACCTCCTTATTGATGTTTTCACACACTTCCTTTTCACATTGCTTGAATCATCTCAGCGTCACTTTCCTTAGTTTGTACGCTAAGAAAGCTCTTCCCACGTTATCCCATTTTATCTGTGCATCCTCATCTCGGCTAGATTCATTTTTGTATGAAATATAGCTCATCTAAAGGTGTTAAGTATTTGAGATGAGACATTTTTAGTAATTTAGTTCAGGTCACCGTCACTTTTGAAAGTAAAAAGTCACCTTGCTAATTCTCCTCCTCATCGGAAACACCTTTTGTTGGTGTTAGGAGAAGGGGCCATCCAAGTACTGTTGGGGAACAAAAATAGAAGCAAGGTACAGTCTAGTTCCTCCAACCAAATAACAAAATGGAATGAGAATGTTCTCAAATGGCTTCTCTTTCTTATCCTTTCTGTTCAAGGCATTTCTCTCTTGTCCTTTGTTTACAATGTGAGAATTTATCCTTCTCAGGGTGATGGGAATAATTCTTTTATGTATGGGTAAGCGCAACCCCATCCTTGTGCTCTCACTTACATACTCAAACTTCGAACCTCAGTTTTGAAGGTGGTCACTAGGTTATCATCCCTTGTCCTTATGTAACTTATAGGACCTTCACATTTTTGGTTTTGATATTGATTGCAGAACTAAAATAAATTCACTGCAGATCTGGTAGTCACTTCTTGATACTGAGGTGATCTGTTCATGTACTGTGACTTTCATAACTTATAGTAACACATTGGTCTAAGTCAAACGTTTTGAGATGAGGGTTCCCAGGAAACAACCTCTCTACTTAGGTAGTGGTAAGGTCTGCGTACATTCTACCCTCCCCAGACCCCACTTGTGGGATTTCACTGGGTATGTTGTTGTTGTTGTTATTGGTCTAAGTCAAACATGATTCTAATTAATTGCTTTTGATTTTCAGCAATCTGGAAGCTTTGTATTCTTTTATCTTTTAGGTTCGGAAAATTCAAGATTTAATCCTCATTGCATTTTAAAGCTTTGGAAAACAATATATGATTTTTCATTGCTGTACTTGTAATAATAAGCACAAAGACTTGAAAAATTGTTCTGTGGTTGGTTGAAACTCTCAGGAGTCGATGCTCTTCTTATTGTTCTTAAAGAACTACCATCACCATCTAGTCTCATCTCTTCTGATCTTTTCCCTTTGTTTGAGGCTTAATGTGGAATTCTGCAAAGATTCCTTCCTCCATTCGTTGCATAATTTAGGGGGAAAAATCATAGTTCCATTAGAAGGTTCTGAAGTAGGTACAACTTTCTTCTCTCACTATTTTTTATATAAGTGACAGAAGGGAAAAGAGTGTAGGTGTGTTTAGATAGCAAGCGAAATATCAGGATGATTGAATCTTGAGCTGGCTTGTTGAGTTAAAAATTGGGCCAATTAAGATTGTAAGATTAGTGCATCTGGGCACATGAGTTCATCGCCATCAGCAGAGTTACATGATCATATTTTATTGCCTGTATCATCTTTTCCCACGATTATATTTGTCAAATGGCGTGATTGCTGAATAAATTGCTGGAATACTGGTGCCTTCCTGTTCTCACGCTCCAAATTACAGAGTTGTGATTGGTATTTAGTTTTCCATGTTATGAGAAACAAGCAATTCAAAAGAATATCCGCATTCCCAACAATTCATAAAAATGAGAGGAGTCTAAGTGAGGTGAAAAGAAATGAAAGTCTAAGTGAGGTGAAAAGAAATGAAGTTGACCAAAATAATGATCAGAATTAAAGGTTCCATAAACTACATGTAGTGCACTAATTTAGTGTGCTATATAACCCCATCCATGCCCTTAATGGCTGTTAAGGTGAATGGATAGTGCAGTAAATTAGTGGGGTATATAAGTCCTGCACTTAAGTTATTCTTTGTATATAACCTACACTAGGTTTTTTTTTTTGTAGGTTTAGATTTAAGTGTGTTATTTTATTGGGCATATGTTTAAATGTGTTATTCTTTTTCTTTTTTTTTTTTGGTGATGACAAGGGAAATCTGTAGCCATTACCTTTGGGTGCGCACAGGGTAAAAGCCCCGCTCCTGTGCAAAAGCTCGCACACTCCTATACAATAGCTCGCATGTTACTTTATAGGGTTTAAGATTGATTAGTTGGTAATTTATTCGCCCATCCTATTTTATCTTGATTACTTAATAATATAGTAGTTAGTTGTTTTCAACATAATTATTATGAACTTATCCGAAATAACTAAGTGTTGGGAGTGATATAGCGTGCTAAGTGCGCTATATGGCTTCATCGGCTTTGACAACTGTTAAGGCATGTTCTGTTAATGGGGGTTGTAGGTAGTTTTTAGAAACTTTAATTTTGCCCATGATTTTGGTCAACTTTGGTTTTTTTTCCCCATTACTTAGGTTCCACGCACTATAAAAAATAGTGTAAACAAGGGAATACCATAGAGAATAAAATTCACAAGTGATACAAGGCGAAAATACCAAAATAATCCTCAAGATTGGGTACAAACTGAATCATGAGTTACTATGAGCCGAATAGTACATCACTGTCCAAAAAGAAACATATAGTAAAGAATTATAACTTTAATCATCGTGAACAGCTCACCACTGCAACTATAGCCAACACTAGAACTCTTTCACGCGGTTCATAGGAGCTCAAATCTAAATCTGCACAAAGGGAAAAAAGGTGAGGGGTTGACTACAGGGAGTATTCAATAAGTATCATTGATTGTGCCCTAGGAAATAAAGGTGAGGTTTTGATACAAAAGTACTTTCTGAAAATAAACCTGTGCAGTTATTATAGATAGGAATAATAAAGTGCACATAACATAGTCCAAACAATTCACCTAGCAAAATGTATGAGTAATACCAAGGATGGGAAATAGGTGGGTTGAGTCAAATTTGGGCGGGTCAAAATAGGTTAGGTTAGTGAATGGGTCATAATTTAACCTACTCAAAATATATTTGGGTCCAAAATGGGTTGGGTCATAATGGTTAATGGGTTAAATTGCAGGTGATAACCTAGCCTGCCAAGTAGATTTTGCAGTGATAGGATGACCTTCAGTTTCTTAAACAATTTGCTCTCTTTGATCTGCCTCTAATTCTTGTATGACTTTCACTTTAAATAAAGTGAGAACTCAAATTGCAGAGAGCTAGCTATTTCTGAATAAAATATAGAGTCACTTAACAAAAACAAATAAAATTGTATTCATAAATACCTAAGTTCAGACAATGAACAAAATTCCAAAATCAATTCTGTGTTCAAACAATTTCATAAAAAGTGTACCATGTAGAAGAATAACTACTAGAGAGTTACCTTTTTCATCAATAATGTAATGTAGAGGTTACAGTAATCAGAAGCAGTACATCCTTTTTCATCAATAATATAATGTAGAGGTTACAGTAATCAAAAGCAGTACATCCACTGGATGTTGTTCACCTTCTCTGAACCTGAACGTTGTTGCATTGCTATTCAGTTTATGAATTGATTATTGACCCAAAAGGATCCATGTAGAAGATGGGTTAGTGTGAGTTACAACACGTTGGGTCAACTCAAGAATGTGTCATGACCCAACCCATAGAATTACCGGATGGGTTGAGCAGGTTGGACGGTGAGTTGATTTTGCCCTCCCTTAGTTAGACATGTTTAGATATGCTTAAATATGACATCTGATAAATGTATGATCACATCAATATATATCCTAATATGCACTACAAAGATTGGAACTTTATCCATGAACAGGCTTGTACAAGTGTCCAACTATCCATAACATCAACCGGGCACCCCATGACCATAATATGCGTGTACCTTGTCATGATGTCTTATTTCATGTTGGTTACTCTAGAGGTAGGATCCATTCCATATACATAACTGGAATGTTTCTATCATGCCTCAATATAACCTCAATTTCTATCTACTATTATCTAGAAAATAAAAACAATCAAGTACATGACAAAACAACCCAAACATGTAAATCAATGTGCATGAACCCTATGATTTTTCAAACATCTAACAGTACATGCATGCATAGTTCAAATAAAAACATATAAACTTGTACAATTTCGGCATCCACATATATGCTCATCACCTCATATATATAGTTCCCTGTATGTGTAGTATATACATAAAACATTTTTAATCTTGGAAATTTCTTCATTGAGGTTAAAGTACACTTAACGTTCTAACCCTCCAACGCGACCTTTCCCTGTTCAGAATCCACCAAGCATCCACAATATATTTAGAAGATTACTTAACAAAGTCACCGGAGCATGCACAGGCATTTTTCTGCAATATCCTAACTGGTCTGGTAATGCTGAATTTCACCCGAGCCCTTTTGATACCAGCCAAACCGCACCAACTAGACTAAAACATAATATTAATTTATCCAAGACCTCAAAACATGAAATTCAATGCAAATCGTAACAGTAAGTGGTTGAGTTGTTACAATTGGTGATTCGACAGTTGGAGACTGGAGGGGAAATAACTTGTAAACCATGAACGAACTTAATTTTTACTTGTCTACTATACTAAAATATGTTTTCACTTTTGCACGTCACTTTTAGCATATCAAGAGAAGCATAATTTTTTTTTTCATGTTTTATCTTCAACATAAATTTCTTATTTTCAAATCATTTCCCAAGATCTAAGACTACACATCAGTTAGTATGGGTATTGTGATAAATACTCATATTAATCATTGTTTTTCAAAGGGGTGTGTAAAATTCAAAGCAAGCAAGTAAAAGTGAATGGAGGCAGCAGTTATTTTAGCCTCAACTGAATTTCGTCTGTTGAACAAAACGTTATTTTGAATTTTTTCCATGTCTAAATGAGAAAAATGACTATCTTAATACCAAATGAAAGTAGGGAAATAAGTTTTATAAGTGACATTGAAAGTTCATTGTCTCCTCCCTCCCCATTCAACTACCGTCTGTTGACCATCTAGCCACCTGAACCCCAAATTGCCCCACCCCCCATATTGTTTTGCTTACTTTATATAAAAATAATCTTGAGAAAATATGTATTTTTTGCTTGCGTACAAAATACTAGAAAATAAGAAGGAAATCTCACTTTATGTTTTCAAGAAAATATTTTTCATAGAAAACATTTTCCTTCCTACCAAACACACTAGTGGAAGGAATATTACTCGGTAGTGTCATTTCTTCTGTCTCATGCACATTTTTTCTTCTGTTTCGCTTGCTGTACTAATATGGAAGTTGCCACATGTTTACATTCTGCTGCAGTGAATGACCCTTTTGTGATGAAGGCCTGGGCAAAAACTTACCCTGAGAACAAACATGTAAAATTCCTTGCCGATGGAGCTGGACAATACACCCATGCCCTTGGGCTGGAGCTTGATCTGTCTGAGAAGGGGCTTGGTGTTCGATCACGAAGGTATGCTCTTTTGCTTGATGACCTTAAGGTGAAAGTAGCTAACATTGAATCTGGAGGAGAGTTCACGGTCTCCAGTGCTGATGAAATACTCAAGGCTCTTTAAGTTTATCACTACCTCCCAAGTGTTGTGGCTCTACAATGAGCTTCTGCAATCTACGTGAATAATGTTTTTTAATATTTCCGTACTAGCTTTTGTTCCATAATATCAGAACTTTGTATGAAGAATGCTGTGTGGAAATAAGAATATGTTGCTTTACTCGTGTTGGAGGCAATGAAACTAGCAATATGCAAATTGGTCTGGGGTGACGTGTGGGTGAGTCGATCTTGGACAGTAGTGTTATAAGAAAAAATTATTCACACAAATTGGTTGAAATTTCCAGAAATTATTTGCTCAATTTGCAACAGTTCCGTGATCGATTCAGTTGTCTCTGATTTCCAAAAATCGCAATTGTCCTCCCCTGCAGAATCTTTAGAACCTGCTGATTCCACCAGATGAACCGAGTACCAAGGGGTGAAGTGCCCATATTTTTGGTTTTGGGTCTGCTATTTAATTTATATATGAAGTTCAATTGTTTTAAAAGATAAGTATACCTATTTTGGAAACTATTTCAGGCGTACGTGATTTTTCACATCTGACTTGAAGTGTGTCCTTGTAAAAGTCGAACATTGGACCTTTTCTGCTTGAAAGTCGATACGGCTTACCAAAGCCAATTTGAGATCTTTTTTCACCTAAGTTGGGACGTCGCAATTGAAATTTTACCTGACTTGTTAAGGCTTGACTTAAGACGTGTATGTAAAAATTGGCCAAATTTTTTGTTATGTTTGTTTGCATTTCATGTATGATGGGGGAATCACATAAAACCTAAATAACTTTTTAGTCATGTGTACTTTTTTTAATTGTATATCTTTTTTAGGGTGTAAATAAACTCATATTTGAAACAAAAGTTTCATATATCACCAAGAGCGAATCTGAATCATCAATTGTTATAACAAGTTACCTTTTCAATTTTTGATGTATGCTTGCACTTCTATCATGTACGACTGAAGTGTGAAAAATGGCAACATCTTTTTTTTTTTTTTTTTTTGAATTTCAACAATTCAACAACAAAATCTACTTTAAATAAGTTCAAATTTGAAACGTATGTCAAGGAATTAGATTCGGTAACCCAAATGGATAATATATATATATATATATATATAAATGAATCTCATGTCTCAGAAAAAAAAAAGAATGAAAAGTATTTTCTCTTCCCTTTCGTTCTCTCTTTTCCAATTCCTAAAAATTTCAGTGAACATTTTTTGAAGATTTCTTCTCTACAAATCGAACAATCTTTTGTAATAGGTACACAATTATAGAGACTAACATGTGGTTGCACTAGTAGACTGGCAAAATAAATTCAATGATTTTACAAACTGTGTATTTGATTAGATCCTTCATTGATATTAGAGCATAAGATTATTTTTTGAAAATTTTAATCGATGCGTCTTCGCTGTTAGAACTTTGTTTTGACAATAATGATTGTTTTGATTTGTGTATTTTTTTTTTTTTAAATTAACACTTCTGTAACATCTTTTTTTAGGCTATATTTCAATGGCAGCAAGACAACTATTATAACAATTAAATATAAATATATGCTGGCCATTTTTTTAATGGATCCTTGATTTAGGAAGACGAGAAAATAGCTGGTGATGTCACCATTTTTTGGTATTAACATTTTAGCATCTTACTCAGTGCGTGCTGTTTCCTAAATATATTAATGTTGTGTTTTTGTTAACATATTGAATTGGATAAGATGAACATATCCAAGAAGTTATTGAATCACTAACACTTTTTTTTTTCACCGTCTCTTACAACTCAAGATGGATATTTAATGTAGTGAAGTAACAGAACAATTTTTTAACACTTTTAATTGTGGCTTTCGATATGGTGTGGTTTCTACCCCTCAAAAATGATTATTTGTTTCCCCTTGATTGGTTTATAACCCACATATTTCTAAAATAAAAATAAAGTAGTATTGATTAGATATAGGAATGACTTATTTGTTCTTTTGTCTTTTTTTTTTTTTGGTTGCTATTATAGATAATTCTTAAACTAAGAAACGAGAAGGTAGAATCAATGCATAATTGATTTTCGAGAATTTCTTTTTTAATTCTGTTTTCTAAACAACAAATATAAACATTTAAGAGGCATGAACCCATCGTATAATTTTATCCACTAGCCTCCTATGTACAGGAGGATAATTTTATACTCTTTGTGAAACACATTTAAGAAATTAACAAGTCAATTTAAGAAGTTTTTTGTAATATCTTGTATGTTGGAAAGACGAAATAAGAAAAAAGTTGCAGAAAAATTTGATCACTGATTCTAAGAAGGCCAACTACGACCCGTAAAGGTAACCACGGGTCGTATAAGGCCTGTTATAGTTGAATCAGCGACTTGAAAATATTTGAAAATTTAGGGATGAGAATATGAACAGTTGGTGCGAGTTGTAAATAAAGTGATGGATCGCGAATTGAGGTCGTAAATGAGATTAAGAAAGGAAAACTTCTGGGTCCAAAAGGATGAGACTCTTCTATGACTCATGGTCAAGATGATGGTCCATAGAAGGGGGTTCCATGCATCAACTTCAGAAACCATGAAAATCAAGTCCGACTTCCACGAGGCCTTTGCACGAGTCGTGATAGGTCTACAACTCGTGGACCTCCTTTCATGGTTTACCTCAATCAGTTTAATAAAGGATATTTTTATCATTTTCTCCTACCTTAAGTCCTACAATACATTATTTTAACTCTATAACTACCCATAACTATCCTAATCCATGTCATATTCACTTCATTCTCATCCTAACTCCAACACATTCAAATTCTCCCAAGTCTCTCATCCTTAAAGTCCATTGAAGCCTTAAAGCTACGCTTTCAAGTTCCATTACTTAAATTTTAGATTTATTCCATCAATTTTATCCAAAGTATGTGGGTCTTCGTCCATGGATACCTTTCACCCATCGAGCCCAACAAATTCTCCTCTTTTTCATCAAAATTCAAGTATGTGTTTCAAGGGTTTTCATAAATCTCAATTTCAATTTTACAAATTATGATATATATATATTATGATTGTCTACTCAATTATACATGAATAGTTACAAATTGCATGAATTACATGACTTATAAGTAATTTCTTCTAATGCTATCTAGGATTATGAAATTATTTGTGGGTTCTCTTAATTTTGACTCGATTGATTTCAAATTACATGATTATGGATGAATTTACCTTAATTACATGATTCTTAAGCTTATTGATTATGAACTGATATTTTGTCCTATTTTTTCATATCAAACCATGATTATGGAAATTTGCAAGTGTTCAATCAAGTATAAAATGTCACAATCCAAATTGGATCCTAGGTGTGATATAGCGATTGAAATCCTGAAGGACCGCAATCAAGCCATCTTAGCGTATCATCAAGCATTCACAAGGTAATAAAAGCATCAGTCAGAAGTTATATGGGAAAAGGAGTATGAGCCTCATATCAAAATCACAAGGGAAAGAACCACTTAGTCCAAAGAGATATAGATCATAGACTCTTTACACATCATCCAATCATGCCTCTAAATATAGTATAAGTGGGGGCTATGGACATCTTCCTGCTCACCCTCAAAGTAATAAAATGATATAGTCTTGAGTAGTAGTAGAAAATAAACAACAAAATAAGGTAGAGTATCATTGGCTTGCCCTTGAAGCATGAGGACTTATCACAGTGTATTCAATAGCCTACACAAGATTGCCTGAAGAAGAAGGAGGAATACTGGACCCTCTATTTTTAACAATGTAGACAATATATGCATTAGTACGTTGAAATATACTAAGTATATGAGTAATACATGATATACATAAATATAGGTACATATAACATAGATAGCATGATGCATGAGTCATGAAATGCAAGACCACAATAGCATAGGCATGTAGTAAAATTTGAAGTAAAACATGATCACAAATTATGTGATCTAAACATCAAAATCATCAAAGGCTTAAAGTAAAATAATTATTTTGTGGGAGAAACCTTTAACCTTGTGAAAGATCATGGGTAGGTGTGAGAGTTATTGGTAATCGACATAAACCATGTGACCCATATTATGGAGTTTTGATTTTATCCCTATACCAGAGAAGAGGGAGAGACTACTTGCCAAGGTAGATTCCGTCATTCCTAAGTGGATCTACTAAGCTATATAAATGACCAAGACTCTACTAATGGGTGGTCCTTCTAAAGAATCAAGCCTCTACTAATGGGTGATCCTTATTATCCTGCAATGACAAGTAGTTATGGGACAATAAATTTGCTATTAAAGGGTTATGCCTCAACTAGCGGGTGGACTTAACCCCTAAGGTCCGCTCATTAATAAATAAGCTCTCAAAGGAATAGTTATAATCATACTTCATAAGTCTATCATGTGGAGAGGCAATATCAACTAACGTAACCCATCCACTCATCATAGAATCATAATAATAGAATAGCCCCTTAAACCTTTGATTCTTAAATGTGAGAACTACCTTTCAAAATCTTGAATACTTAAGTAGGTGAGAAAATCTTTCATCAACATATATTCATTCATTAAGGAACTTCAAATCATCCTTTCGATAACTTCCACAAACATTAGGTGAATCTGTATCATTCATGGTCATTATTCATAGTAAAATTAGGATACTTTTGTGGGTTCAATCTCAAATCAACTTTAAAATATTTAGCTCAATGAAATCATGCATAATCATAATGAACAACATCAATTTTAGTCATAGTTGACATAACCCACTATGACAAATATATGAACCTTAGATAGACTTGTAGAGAAATTAATTGTAGATTATCGAATCATGCAATTTAATGAAATTCATGTATAACTTCAATCAAAATCATCAAGGAAATCATAATAACTCCCATTAGTCATCATAAATCCTAGAAAGTTGTGTAGAGAAATTACTTGAAAATCATCATAATCATGCAAATAGATAATAATTCATGCTTAATTGAGTAAATAAATCACAATAGAATAATAATTTATGCAATTAGATGAGGATTGAACAAGAGCCATTATAGAATCATGAATCCTAGATGGAATTTGTAGAAAATTCATAAAAAGATCAACAATTCCATATAATTGACATGAATTCATATTAGGATAGATCAATAATCATAATCTAAATTATAATTGATGAAATCGGGTAGAAGTAGAGAAGACCCATAAAATTCACATACTTGAAGTTGGATCAAAAATTGAGAAATTGAAGGAGATTTATAGAAGAAAGGATTCCATGGATGAAAACTTACATACCTTGAGTGATTGTCTTGATAAACTTTAAGACTAATGAGGAATTGACATGGTCTTCAATGGAGTCTTGCTTGAAGAAGAAAAAAACCTGGAGAGTCATGTGTCACGACCCGGACCTAGGGCCTAGATGTGACATGGCAAATAGGGACCCGAGAGTTCCTAAACAAGCCTTAAGGTACCAAAACTCGCATCATCGGTTCAGAAGCGTATTCAACAATCAACACATAGTTCTGATGGACAGGAAAGTAGGACTCACGCTATGGAGTTATCATAGGAAAAGAGATTGACATGAGTTCACATAGCACATAATGCGTAAAGACTAAGGAGCGGATACGTATGACTCACGCTATGGGGGCATTTCGGGACTTTAAATCTTTCCGTCAAACATAAAACCAAGTCATAAGTCACATAACCAACTCACATATCAATAAGCAAAGATAGCTAATACAAAATATAGACTTAACCATAACACGTAGCATGTATCATAAAGAGGTTTACAAGATGTCCAACAATGCCTCTACATAGATGAGTCGGGGGCCAAGATATTCCCCGGGCTCACCCTCAAATACATAATGAAACAAACGTAACATAGGTAGATAGATGGTAGATCATCCTTGGAAGATAGGACTCACCACTATAGGTAAACTTGGAATTCAAACTAAGCATCAAACGGTGGATGATCAAGGTCCTTGGTCTCTACATGGTGAAATCATGTAGGCAAGAGTATACGTTAGTACATTTGAATGTACTAAGTATGCGGGATGAAATGCATGAACTTACCAAAACCTGCATATCAAAGGTAGATGACAAGGGCATATAATATAGAAAGAATCGAATATCAAAGGATGTCTTACAACAAGATGCTATGAAATTTATGATGCGTGAAATGCAAATGATGCTCATATATATATTGAGGATGTGACCTCAACCAACATGAGTAAGACCAAGCGAGCTATTACTTGGAATCTTGATGAAATCCCCTCATCAGTAAGAGGTGGTTTACTTGCCAAAGGTAGACCATACTTCACCTTACGGGAACACATCCCATTTCGTATGAAGCAACCTGTCTTACGGGACAACTCCCATTTCAGA
>DF359956.1:19141-42978 GCA_000787875.1 Solanum virginianum | reverse complement strand
GACGTACTAAGCTTTACCTTGGTACCAAGACCTCTTTGGAAGGACCTCCAGAAGTTAGAAGTGTATTGACCACCACGATTCGATATGATAAACAAAGGCACCCCATGCAATGTAACCAATTCATAAATGTACAACTTAACATAATCTTCGGCACCATAAGTAGTCTTAACCGGTATGAAATAAGCCGACTTTGTCATTCTTTCAACCACAATCCAAATATAATCAAAACCCTTTCTAGTCTTAGGCAACCCGACCACAAAAACCATGCTAATTTCCTTCCACTTCCAAGTAGGAATCTCTATATCTTGGGCTAGACCACCCGACTTTGATGTTTGGCTTTGACTTGTTGGCAATTCTGCCAACCGGATACAAACGTAGCAATATTACTCTTCCCTACTTAGTATACAATTTCTCTTCCCTACTTCTCATACTTGGCATACAATTTCTCTTCCCTCAATTTTTGTAGCACCGCCCTCAGATGACTCATATGCTCCTCCTCACTATGGGAGTAGATCAAGGTATCATCAATGAATACCACCACAAACAAATCAAGGTAGGGTTTGAAGACTTTATTCATAAGATCCATGAAGATGGACTAGTGCATTGGTCAGCCCGAAAGATATAACCATAAATTTATAGTGCCCATATCTAGTCCGGAAGGCCATCTTGGCAATGTCATACTCCCTTACTTTCACTTGGTGATACTTGGATGGAAGATCAATCTTAGTGAAGTGACTAGCCCCTTGAAGTTGGTCGAAAAGATCATCAATCCTTGGTAGAGGGTACTTATTCTTGATTGTGACTCTATTAAGTTGTTGGTAATTAATTTACATTCTAAGAGAATCATCTTTCTTCTTCACAAGCAACACCGGTGGACCCCAAGGTGATTGGCTAGGCTTAATAAAACCCTTCTCTAACAAATCCTTCAATTTCTCTTTCAACTCCTTTAACTCTTCCAGGGCCATACAATAAGGGGGAATAGAAATGGGTTGAGTGTCAGGAAGGAGGTCTATGCTGAAGTCTATTTCCCTTTTGGGAGGAACACCAGGAAGCTCACTAGGGAAGACATCTAGGAACTCATTAACTACCGAAACCAACTCTATGGGAAGGACTTTAGACTCAACATCCCTTACCCTCACAAGATGATAGAGACACCCCTTAGAGATCAACCTTTGGGCTTTAATGTAAGAGATAAACCTACCCTTGACTACTACATCATGACTCACCCACTCAAGGACAGGTTCATTTGGGAATTGGATTTTGACCCTACGGGTTCTACAATAATAGAGGCATAATATGCATGCAACCAATCCATCCCAAGAATGACATGAAAATCTACCATATCCAACTCAACAAGATCACTAGGCAATATTTTATGCAAAATGCAAATGGGACAATTCCTATAGACCTTTCTAGCAACAATAGATGCACCAATGGGAGTAGACACCTCATAAGACTCACACAACAATTCGGGCTCAACATGAAACTTTTTGGAAACAAAAAGAGTAACAAAAGAAAGAGGGGCACCCAGGTCTATCAATGGATACACATCAAATTAAAATACTTTTAACATATCGATGACGACATCAGGCACCTCATCAACCCCTTTCCTCCCTTGAAGAGCATAAAATTAATTGTGCCTTGGGGCACCACCTTGTTAGCCTGCTTTCCCTGAAGGAACTGCATTTGTACCTTGGCCTTATGGACGAACATCCTTACCCTTGTTTTGGTTATGAGAACAATCAACTTTCTTGTGACCCACTTCCCCATATCTATAGCAAATATTAGTGTCCCTCAAACATGGACCACCATGGTCTCTACCACATCTTGGACATATAGCATGAGGTACCATGCCACCATCACCTTGGGCCCTTGTGTAGTTATTGAAAAACTTTCTATTATGAATATGAGAAGACCCTTGGCCTTGATGAAACTGACCATCTTTGAGATTTTGTAACTTACCATCAAAACGGGCCCTCTTGGCCTCGCTACTCTCATCTTTCTCAATTTCTGCCCCTCTAATTGTTCGGGATAAGTCATTAGGCGGGACAAATCCATGTGACTAATCAACATAGCGGCATTACACTCCTCATTCACCAAATCAAAAACACACATCACAAATTTATTCATCCTAGACCTCGGGTAGGCAACCAAGCAAGAAGCATATTTTGAGAGTTGGTTGAACTTGAGGGTATACTCCCTCACACTCATAGATCCTTGCTTTAAATTCATGAATTCTATCATTTTGGCCTCCATAAGCTCAAGATGGAAGAACCAATTGAGAAAATCCGCCTTAAACTCCTCCCATAGTATCACATTGTTGTTACCTTTCTTCTCTTTCTATTGAGTAAATCATATTTGGGCCACCCCTTTGAGTTGGTATGCTGCCAACTCTACCTTTTCCTCCAATCTAACATCCATAATAGTCAACACTTTGTACATCTCATCCATAAATTCTTGAGGGTCCTCATCCACCTTAGACCCATAGAACTCCGGTGGATTCATCCTCATAAAGTCCCTCACCCGAGATGCCAGAGTAGGAGCATGAGGGGGTTGAGCCCCTTGATTAACTTGATTAGCCATAGCTTGAGCTAGCAAAGTAAGAGCATCTCAGAGCTCTCCATGAGCCGATTGTTCTTGGGGAGTATGGGCTCTTCTTCCTCTTGTATTAGGCATGATCTAAAAATAGCAAAGAACATTCATTAGAGGGGAAACCTTACCTATCTTCTATTGCACGACATAGATCAAGAAGAAGGGAAACATTTTCTAAAATATCTCATAGCCTTTTACTCATAGTTGTGGTGCAAAACACAACCATGAATAAGACTCTAATCGATGCAGTGTGTTGGATGCCGAGGACCATTAACAACCTAGTACTTTGATACCAAGTTTGTCACAACTCAAGCCTAGGGCCTAGACGTGACACAATGAATGGGAAATCTGAAGAGGCCTCAAACAACCTCTTAGCATATCATTACATATCCTTGGTCGCAGAAGCAATTAAACAACAATAGAGAATAGAAATAAGGGAAAAAGGGACTAAGGGATGTCTTTTATAGCATTAAAACATACAAGATCTTAGAGAGTCAAAGCTCATAACATCATTACATACTTGTCCAACTATACCTCTACACTTAGAATTGAGCGGGGGCTAAGATAACTTTTCGGGCTCACCCTCATAGTCAAAAGCATAAAATTAGATAATGAGAGTCTTTACATAACATTAGAACAAGAGATATCATCTTTGGATTTGAGGACTCACCAAACTTGCTTTGTGAAGGTAGTACTAGCCACAAGGAGGATGAGGATGATCATGAGAAGCTCCAGTTCCTACATGGTAACATCATGCAGTCATAAAGTATGCTTTAATACATTTGAATATGCTAAGTATGTAGGATGCAATGCAACAAGAGATAGGCAACATAATCAAAATGCATAATTAGACAATGGATGGGCATATAGCAATATGGTATGCATGAATGATGCTTGAGTAAATATGCTTATATAGAACATATTACATGTGTAGTAAGATACCTCTTGATGTGAAATGACCCCAAAAAGTGCCCATAATTATAATTTCCATATATCTCAAGATCTATGCATGATATCGAAAATCCAACTTCATATTTTTTTCAGGGGGAAAAATTGAGTGGGAAATGGGTATAACCTGAATTTTAGAAGACCCGTAGCAAAAATTAATTTTCACAAATTTTTGAATTCCAGTAGATGTCCGCGATAGCTCCGCGATGTAGACCTATCACAGAGCTGCATAAATTTGTCCTATGTATTAGGTCCGCACTGCGGACCAGATGTAGACCAGTGTATTTTGGTGCCAATTTTTCTAATCTTGATCCAAGGCTTTGGGGTCTTGGGCCTAAGCGTTCCTATGCGTAAAAAAACCTATACTTAGCCATATTTTATCTTTATATTATAGAAGGCAATCCCCAATACTTTCTTAATTACATAGACAAATATTTCACTTAAAATTCAAGTGCCAAATCTCATTCTGTATCTTAAGGAAATCACTCAAGCTTCAAGTCTCCATTCAAATCTTCTTCAAGAAAATCCCCAAAGTTGAGTTATGTGGGTTTCAACCATAAGGTCCTTTCATCCATGGTTCCGAAGCTTCATTTTTACATAACTTTCATGTTTCTAAGTTGATTTACCGATGGGTCTTATATGATCTATCTTGAGATTTGATGAAGGGTTTTGTTGTATATTGTATGAGGGTATTACCAAATGTTGGTGGGTTGATTTACTTCAAGTTTTCTTACATGAATTCACTCTTGAATTGCATGGTTTTACACTAGCATTACACACTCACCAAGTGTTTGATAAAATATCCGATTAGTGTATCTTGAGTTGTTGAGGGCTTAATGCTTGACATATGAGTTAAGTGACTTTATGATGATGAAAGGATGGTATTTATGTGATGATTTCATGATATGTATATTTAGTGTTGCTAGTTGACCATAACCAAGTTGAGGGTTTAGTAATTCAAACACCTTGATAGGAGGTGGTAGACCCATTAACCAAGTTGAGGGGTTGATAACTCAAACACCTCGATGGGAAATTGTAAAAACCCATTAACCAAGTTGAGGGGTTGGTACCTCAAACACCTTGATGGGAGGTGGTAAAAACCCATTAACTAAGTTGAGAGGTTGATACCTCAAGCACCTCCAAGGGGTGGTTTACCTTGGATTCCAATTACTAAGTAGCTTGGTCCATGAAGATGGTCTCTTCCTACACATGTATTATGTTTCTATATAAGTATGTTTTACTTCAAGCATTGATCATGCATGCCATGTTGCTAATATACTATCTCTTGCTTGCGATTAGGCATTTTGATTATGTTGCATATCTATTGTTGCATCGTATCCTACATACTTAGTACATTTAAATGCACTAACGTATACTCTATGCCTACATGATATTACCATGTATGAACCGAAGCTCCTCATGATCATCCTTATCCTCCCCGTGGCTAGTACTATCATCTCAAAGCAAGTTTGGTGAGTCCTCAACTCCGGGGATGAAATCTCTTTTTCTTATATCATGTAGAGACTTTGATCACCTATTTGTATGCTTTTGACTATTAAGGTGAGCCTAGAAAGTTATCTTGGCCCCCGTTCAATTCTAAGTTTAGAGGTGTTGTTGGACAAGTTATGTAATTATGCTTGAGATTGAATCTCCTTGGCTCTTTTGATGTTTTATTATATGAAAGACTTTCCTTATCCCCTTATCCTTATTTCTATTCTCTTATGCTTGTTTAATTACTTCTGTGACCAAGGATGTGTAATGATATATTAAGAGACTTATTTGGAGTCCCTTCAAATTCCCCATTCGCTGTGTCATATCTAGGCCCTAGGTCTGAGTCATGACAAACTTGGTATTAGAGCACTAGGTTATTAATGGTCCTGGACATCCAATATACCGCGTCGATTAGATTCTTGTTCATAGTTGTGTTGTGCACCACAACTCTGAGCAAGAGGCTATGAGACATTTTAGGAATATTTCCCTTCTACTTGATCTATGTCTTGTTACAAAGTTAAGGTAAGGCCTTCCCCTAATGAATGTTCTTTGCTATGCTAGATCATGCCTAACATAAGAGGAAGAAGAGCCCATACACCCAAAAAATAATTGGCTCATGGAGAGCTCTGGGTTGCTCTCACCTTGCTAGCTCAAGTCGTGGCTAATCAAGCTAATCAAGGGGCCCAAGCCCCTCATGCGCTACTCCGGCATCTTGGGTGAGGGACTTTATGAGGATGAACCCACCGGAGTTCTATGGGTCTAAGGTGGATGAGGACCCTCAAGAATTTAGGGATGAGGTGTACAAAGTGTTCTCTATCATGGGTGTTAGGTGGGAAGAAAAGGCAGAGTTGGCGGCTTACCAACTCAAGGGGATGCCCCAAATATGGTATACTCAATGGAAAGAGAAGAAGGGGAACAACATTATGATTTTATGGGAGGAGTTTAAGGCAGCTTTCCTCAACCAGTTCTTTCCTCTTGAGCTTATGGAGGCCAAAGTGAAGGAGTTCATGAATTTCTAGCAAGGACAATGAGTGTTAGGGAGTATGACCTCAAGTTCAAATCTACTCTCTATATATGCTCCACACTTGGTGGCCGATCCAAAATCTAGAATGAATAAATTTGTGATGAGTGTGTCCGATTTGGTGAGTAAGAAGTGTCGCTCCACTATGTTGATTAGTGACATGGAGTTTTTCCGCCTAATGACATATGCCGAACAAATGGAGGGGGAGAAGATGAGGAAAAGGAGGAGTGGTGAGGCCAAAAGGGTTTGTTTTGATGGTAAGTTCCAAGGTCTCAAAGGTGGCTAGTTTCATCAAGGCCAAGGGTCTACTCATGCTTCTAGTAGAAGGTTTGCCAATGACAATCCAAGGGTCAAAGGTGATGGTGGTGTGGCATTCAATGTTATGTGTTCAAAATATGGTAGGGCTCATAGAGGCCCATGTTTGAGAGACACCAATGCTTATTTTGATTGTTGTGAAAAGTGGGGTATAAGAAGGTTGATTATCCTCGTAATCAAAACAAGGGTAGAGATATTCATCCATAAGGCCGGGGTGCAAATGCGGTTCCTTTAGGGAGAGGAGGCCAACAAGGTAGTGCCCCAAGGAACAATCAATTTTATGTTAGGGCACCATCAATTTTATGCTCTTCAAGGGAGGAAAGGGGTTGATGAGGTGCCCGATATCGTTACCAGTATGTTAAAAGTCTTTGATTTTGATGTGTATGCATTGATAGACATGAGTGCCACTCTTTCTTTTGTTACCCCTTTTATTGCCAAAAAGTTTCATATTGAACCCAAATTATTGTCTGAGTCTTATGCGGTGTCTACTCCCATTGGTGCATCTATTGTTGTATAAATATCTATAGAAATTTTCCCGTTTACATCTTCCATAAAATATTGCCTTGTGATCTTATTCAGTTGGATATGGTGGATTTTGATGTTGTTCTTGGGATTGATTGGTTGCATGCATATTATGTCTCTGTTGATTATAGAACCCATAGTGTCAAATTCCAATTCCCAAATAAACCCATCCTTGAGTGGGAGAGTCATGATGTGGTGGTCAACGGTATGCTTTATTTCTTGCATTAAAGCCCAAAGGTTGATCTCTAAGGGGTGTCTCTATCATCTTGTGAGGGTTAGGGATGTGACGTCTAAAGTCCTCCCCATAGAGTCAGTTTCGGTAGTTAATGAGCTCCTAGAAGTCTTCCCAAATAACCTTCTCAGTGTTTCTTCCAAAAGGGAAATTAATTTTGGCATAGATCTCCTTCCTGACTCTCAACCCATTACTATTCCTCCTTATAGTATGGCCCCGGCTAAGTTGAAGGAGTTGAAAAAACAATTAAAGGATTTTTCCGAGAAGGGTTTTATTAGGCCTAACTAATCACCTTGGGGTGCACTAATGTTGTTTTTTAAGAAGAAGGATAGTTCTTTTAGAATGTGCATTGATTACCAGCAACTTAGTAGAGTCACCATAAAGAATTACCCTCTATTGAGAATTAATGATTTTTTTGACCAACTTTAAGGGGCTAGTCACTTCTCTAAGATTGATCTTTGGTCCAGGTATCATCAAGTGAAGGTGAGGGAGTGGACATTCCCAAGATGACCTTCGAGGGAGTGGACATTCCCAAGATAGCCTTCTAGACTAGGTATGGGCACTTTGAATTTATGGTTATGTCTTTTGGGTTGACCAATGTATCAACTATCTTCTTTGGATCTTATGAATAAGATTTTTAAACCCTACCTTGCTTTGTTTGTGGTGGTTTTCATCGATGACATTTTGATCTATTCCCATAGTAAGAAGGAACATGTGGCTCATTTGAGGGTAGTGTTGCAAAAATTGAGGGAAGAGAAGTTGTATACGAAGTATGAAAAATGTGAGTTTTGGTTGAAAGAGGTTGCCTTTCTAGGTCATGTGGTGTCGGGTGATAGTATAAAGGTAGATCCTAAGAATACGGAGGTAATTTGAAATTGGCCTGGACCTTTGACTCCATCGGACGTTAGAAGCTTCTTGGGCTTAGCGAGTTACTACCAAAGGTTTGTGAATGAGTTCTTTTCTATTGCTTCTCCCATGACTAAGTTGACCCAAAAGAAGGCTAAGTTTGTGTGGACCGATGAATATGAAAAAAGTTTCCAAACCTTGAGGGATAAACTTGCCTCCGCTCCTATCTTGTCTCTACCAAATAGGTTGGAAGGGTTTGTTGTGTATTGTGATGCGTCACGAATTGGTTTGGGGTGTGTATTGATGCAAATTGGTAAGGTGATAGCTTATGCCTCTAGACAACTTAAGATGCATGAAAAGAATTATCCTTTCCATGATCTTGAATTGGCCACCGTGGTTTTTGCTTGTAAAATTTGGCATCATTATTTATATGGGGTGCATGTTGATGTGTTCACCGATCATAAGAGCCTCCAATGTGTGTTCACTCAAACAGATCTCAACTTGAGGCAACAAAAGTGGTTAGAGCTTCTCAAGGATTATGATATGGGTATGCATTATCACCCTGGTAAGGCTAATGTTGTGGTCGATGCTTTGAGTATGGTGTCTATGGGTGCTTTGGAGGAATCAACAACTCAAAAGTGCTATATAGGAGGCCAAAGCGGACATACAAAATTAATATCCCTATCTGTTCCATCCTATTGAAGCCTAAGATGCTAATTCCAAGTCCTTTATATGATTTCAAGTCTTATGTATCAACCTTTATGTCATTTGCATGCATCCAAGTTTATGTTGACAAGTTCATAGTGATTTTGACACTTATGTTGAGATTTTTGAAAATGATATTTAAGTGCATTGTTGCATTCTTATTGGGGTTGATCTCTTCATAATTATCCTTCTTATGTACGTTTCTTTGACATCCAGGGATAAATGTTCCCAAGGGAGAGATATTGAAATGACACCAGAAAGTGTTCATAATTGTAATTTTCATATACCTCAAGATCTATGCGTGATATCAAAAATCCAACTTCATATTCTTGTTCAGGAGAAAAAATTGAGTGGGTAATGGGTATAACCTGAATTTTAGAAGACCCGTAGCAAAAGTTGATTTTCATAAATTTTTGAATTCCTGTAGCTGTCTGCGACAGCACTGCAAGGCAGACCTATACTAAATTTGTCCTATGCGTTAGGTCCACATCGCAGACCAGATGCGAATCAGTGTATTATGTTGCCAGTTTTTCTAATCTCGATCCAAGACTTTGGGGTCTTAGGCCTAAGCCTTGCTATGCGTAAAAACACCTCTACTTACCCATATTTCATCTTCATATTATACAAGACATTCCCCAATACTCTTTCAAACACTTAGACAATTATTTCACTCAAAATTCAAGTGCCAAATCTCATTTCGAATCTTAAGGAAATAAGCTTCAAGTCTCCATTCGAATCTTCTTCAAGAAAATTTCCAAAGTTGAGGTATGTGGGTTTCAACCATTGGGTCCTTTCACCCATGGAGCCCAAACTTCCTTTTTACATAAATTTCATGTTTCTAAGTTGATTTACCTATGGGTCGTACTTATTCTAAATTTGGCTATGAAGTAAGTTGGCATTTCATAAAAGTGTGATTTTTTTAGCATGTTTTGAGCTATGAATCTACCAAGATGACCTTCGAGGGAGTGGACATTCCCAAGATAGCCTTCTAGACTAGGTATGGGCACTTTGAATTTATGGTTATGTCTTTTGGGTTGACCAATGTATCAACTATCTTCTTTGGTGAGGGTATTACTAAGTATTGGTGGGTTGATTTACTTCAAGTTTTCTTGCATGACTTCCCTCTTGAATTTCATGGTTTTACACTAGCATTACACACCCGCCAAGTGTTTGATAAAATGTCTGGTTAGTGTATCTTGAGTTGTTGAAGGCCAAATGCTTGGCATATGAGTTAAGTGACTTCATAATGATGAATGGATGCTATTTAGGTTGATGATATCATGATATGCATATTTATTGTTGCAAGTAGACCATAACCAAGTTGATGGGTTGGTATGATGATGGTCACGCTCCAATAAGAATGCGATATTTTCTTTCTTTTCACTCTAACTAACCCCCTTATTTTTGTTACTTTACCACAATAAGGGCCATCCTCAACTATCGCTATCAGTAATTAACCTAACCGAGGTTAGGGTCAAATTCACAGGGAATACGAGGCTTGACTATAAGATTTCACTACTAATCATTCCTAGTATCTATACTACAATCTCTAGATGGGGGTAAGGGGGTTGTTGTGATTCAAAGAACAACTTAAAATAAACACTAATTAAAATTTGGGAAAATACTCAATTTTTGGAACAACTTGGGAATTTGTGTTCCCCATGGTTCGTTGACTCGATTACCCTAGGTAACATAACTACAATTAGTGAATCGCATGCAAGATGATAACTTAAGTTCCTCCAATCCTCTTGTGAAGGTGAAGGTCAAATTTCACCATGGCGCTTGGTCCGCTACCATAGTGTGCCAACTAGCAATTACCTATTGTCCCAGTCAACCTCCTCTTGGTCAGGTTTGGTTGATTAGACGGGAACACATCAACCGAATCTTGTCATCTACTTTCCTTTTCCTAATCATCACTACCTTGGTTGGGATCATGATAGTAGGCCGGATTTAGTGTTGGCCACCACCAAACAACATTAATCATGAAGGGAAATAGATAATACATGAAAAACCCCAATCATAAATATGCATAAAACCTAGGTCATCTCAAGTCAACTTTCCATGGTTCCCACAACCCCAAGTTGTGAGTGCTTAGCTACTCATGGCTAAGATAAAACACACAAAAATTTAAATAATAGACATAGTTGAGAGTTTTACAAATAACAATGGAGGAGATAGGCACCACAAGTTGCAAACTCACAAGCTTGATTGATCAACAATGAGTACAAGGCAAGATTTACAATTCCAAAAATGAGTTTTTCCAAAGAAAACACTAATCTACTCTAAAACCTTAGAAAAGCTTCAAAAATATATTGGAGTAATGTCTATTGTTCGAACTCCCTTTCAAAAACCTAACTTAAACTATTTATAGTATTTACAAAACAACCCTAGAAATCAAGCAAAAAAGACAACTGGCATCTGATAAATTTTGCAGTTACGATTCGCAGGTTGGCTTACGAGTCATAGTCGGGGTCTCATATTAGGTTCTTGGCATCTTGGACTGAACTGGTACGATCCATAGGTACGAGCCATTACTTGAGCTATGACTTATATGTTGGTCTCGTAGTCTTGGTCTTTCATTTTTGGTCTAATATTTTGGCTCTCTGATTCTTGCTACGAGTCCACCTATATGAGTCATACTGTGTCTTATGACTCATAGGCTGGGGGTCATAGGGGTGACCTTCATTTGGAAGATTTCTGATTTTTGGTCTCTGATTCCTTCTACAACACCACCCTACGACACGTAGGTGAGCTACGACTCTTAGGAGGGCTCGTATGGCCTATGCTTTAGCAAAATCTGCAAGTTTTCTTCAAAATCATGCCAACCTAACTTTTCTACAAAATTAACATAAAAACACATCAAAACACTAAAAAGTCGCTTTAAGAACTCACAAAATCCTTTTTTAGGCATCAAATGTGGTGTAATTTGACAGCACATCAACACTCTCAACTTAGAATTGTTGCTTGTCCTTAAGCGATAACTCAATCTATGCAGACAAAGAGAAATACATAGTAGCTATATCAATGGCATACACAACAACTAATTTGATTCAGGTACCCAACTACTACTTTCAAAACATGATTGCAAAGTTATTGAGCAAACAAGAACACGATGAGGTACCTGATAATCCAACTTTGATAAGTAAGGAGCATTAACCTTCCATATTCACCAGCATAGTTATATGCTACTCAAGTAGTGCAAATGCCATCACTAGAAAAAAGTCCCTTATAGTCACTCAAGAACATGTAGAAATCAGGGACTGAGGAAATATTCTCACTCTTACAATTGAAATTCATGCACAATGACTAACACCATAAGCTTGCCCTTATACTCATCTTTCGGCTCAGTGACAAAGTGGATTTGGATCACTTTAGGACTTAAGAGCTTGTAACATAGGTTCATGGTGCCTTGGTATAGCATTTTAGGCATTTAGTGACTAAAAGCTATCCTTGAACGATGCTTACCAACACTTTTACCTTCATAACCCATCCAATTTCACTAATTCCTCCCTTATTCCTTAAGCTTTTCCCGGGCTGTTATTTCACTTTTTACAGTTGTGTCTCAATTTTAAACTCATTTTTTGCACATCTTTTCAGATCAAGACACTTTTTTTTTTCACCTGACTCATGATTAATCATTTTCTTTCTTTTCACTCTAACTAACCACCTTATTTTTGTTACTTTACCACAATAAGGGCCATCCTCAACTTAGGCTTTTAGCCTAAGGTGAAGTACACAATATCTATGTCTCAAACCAGGGCCATCAATGTAGCCACCCTCAACTTAGGCTTTTAGCCTCAATCAAGGTTCACATGTTCAAGGATAGATCAGGGCCAATATCAGTGTATTTCATCAAATAAGGTTAAGTCGGCAAGGTGTCAAGAAAGAATGAGTACATGAGAAGCTCAAACATTCGAAGCAAGGGATTCACTAGTTCATTTGGTAGGCAATTTAGGCAAAAGTGGGCTTCCTATCAGAATAAAGGCCTAAGATCACCTCTTAATCAACTAAGTCACTGAACCAAGCTTAAAGTATGAGGGCAAGTTCTGAGTCCATACGAAATGCATGAATGCAGCAAAATAAGCTCACATAACACATGACAATTTCATCCACAATTAAGTATAGACTTACAGGTCATGCTTTCTGTCTCAGAGTACCTTCATAATATCAGAACAAACATTGCTAGATACTCAAAAATGTATGAATGCATCAATTCTCACAACCTTAAAAATTTTGAGGGTATCCAATTTTTGATCAAAACATTGAAAACAACTCTAACAATAATGTATATGCCAATAGATAATTACTACTATGAATTTACCGATTATCTATACTTCCTAAAACATGTCGGTTCAACAAAAAATAAACATCCACAAGGAAAAAAGAAATACGACAAGAAAACGTTGGGATCAAGATTATCTATACTTCCTAAAACATACCAGTTCAACAAAAAATAAACATCTACAAGGAAAAGAAAACACGACAAGAAAACCTTGGGATCAAAAATAGGGGAAGTTATGGACTTGAAGCTACTCATACTTCACCTTAGTCCATAACTTCCACGACCTCGCCAAAAGATGATACTTTGTCCTCAAAGTAAAGACAAAAATAATAAAAATAAAATAAAACCCGATAACATAGAAATATATACATACATTCATGAAAAACCCAAAAATAATCATCCAAAATAGAAGTAAAAATAACATCCAACATAAACATATTTACACACAACCAAAAATCAACATAATAAAAGGGATTGTCTGAAAAGAGAACAAAGTATCCAAAATGTCAAGATAAGAACTAGGGTCAAAAGAAGTCAAACAACTTGGTGCATCAAGCACTAGTCTCGAGATGATCAATGGGGTCTTGGGGCTGACTCTCCTCCTCTGTTGCAGTGCCGAAAGTACCCTCTCCAGGTGGGGTGTGCTGTGCTCTCTCTCTCTCTCTGAATAGTCACTAATAAAAGTGACTCTTGCACCACCTCCTCCGGTATAGGCTCCTCCTCCTATTTTGGCTTCTTTGGGATTGGCTTTGGTTAGCATGATCAAGGGGCCTCTTCCCTCGGGTGTCCAAACGGTCGGCGAGCCAATCAAAAGCCTCGTCCTCTCCCTGTGCTACCTCTGGGGTTGGAATAGGGGCTGCCATTAACTGTAATAAATCAACCTTGAAGTTGGCCAACTCCTCAGTGAATGCACTCACATCAGTAGGCCTAGCTCCCTCGAGCCTCTTCTGAACTCTTGCCTTAAATGCATTAATCTTGCCCTTCACCACTCGGGCTCTCTTAGCAACTAAATCTCTGGCAAATACCTCTATCCTCTCCTCGCCAGGTTGGGAAGAGCTATCTCTTCCATTTGGTACCCAGATGATTGTGCTTGTGGTAAGGGCATGCTAGCCTCAGGATCACGGTGCACATTCATTTCTTCATTTGACTACTCATCCTCAGATGTATCATCCCTTGGTTGGTATCTTGGGGGTGGGGAAACCACTCTTCGCCCTTTTGGAATCATTGTCTCAGGTTTAGGGCTACAAATTCAAGATGTAGGTACGACTCATAGGGTGACCTACGAGTCATAGTCTTCACTCATTTCCTATTCCAGAGATGCTTTGAAAATTTAAATTAGTATCATAAAACCATGATAATGACTCGTAACAGGTGCTAAGAACCATAGGTGAAACTTACATAAAAGAGTTTAGGCACCTTGGACAACTGCCACATTCTATGAAAGGCCACTACGACTTGTAGAGAAACCTACGACTCATAGTGGATCTTCGTAGCAAAACACAGAGAGCCTGATGGGTGTCTCTGATCTTTCCACAAAGATTGATAACAGCTCAAAGAGGCATTAAAGGTTACAATCACAAGAGCATAGGCAGTGTAGCAATGAGCATAAGTACTATTTATTGCCTATCGTGTGAAAACAAAATATGACTTCCTCCTTAACAGTTCAAAACTCACATAAAGTTTTATCACATCAAAGCATACAGGCAAATACATTACAACTACCCCCCAACTCAACAATTTCAACCCACATAAGGTTTATTATGATCCATAAAATAAGCATCACATATACATGGTCATAATATTAGATAACAAATTCACCAATCATGAACAACATTCCAGACTATACCTTTTTCAGAAATGTAAACAATTATACAACTCATGTTCCTTACTATCACAAGCACTTTTGCATGGTTATACTAATCATGATTTCAAGGCTTTCATTTGCTCATACATAAAGCAAGGATTTTTGATAAGCAAAATTTAACTGTGAGAACTTATTGGGTGAACGAATGAATAAACAAGAGAAGAAAGACTGGATAAGTCTGTTAGTGTGCACTTGGCTTGTTGGGGGATCTTAATGGGTGAAAGATTTAAGTATGCATTAACTAATGAAATGGAATGGTGGGGGAAGATTATAAACTAAAAGGGAACACTTTTCAAAGGAATATGAAGAGCCAAGAGACGTTTATCTCTTCATATTCCCAATGGCTTGTCTACGAGACCCTGACTATGAGTCATATGATGGCTTATGGCTCATAGGTCCCGGTCTCATACTTGACCCAACACTTGTAAAAATTCAAAAATCATACCTGGGCACTATGAACCCCACTTACGACTTGTAGGGGATCCTACAAATCGTAAGGTTGGATCGTAGTATGGGTGCCACCTTCTGATACTCACTGTTTCTCTCTACGAGATATAACTATGAGTCATAACCTTTATTACAACTTGTAGGCTTGCTCGTAGAAGATGCCTCAAAGCATGACTTGTCTCTGCTTCAGCTCTTGGTTTGTTCCTGCAACCTATTACTTAAAATACACTAAAATACCAATTAATGCAACTGATTCAAAGTCTCAACAATTTCAATACTCTATTAACTTCCTAATCAACAATTAAAATATGATAAAGTGTCTAAAAATAAAATAACACACCAAAGATTCTTGGGTTGTCTCCCAAGAAGCGCTATTGTGGCTCGACTCAGTCATTCATTAGTACTCAGAATTCCTCATGAGCTCCATCACTACTTCTTCTACTTCTCCTTTGTTCATCTTGCACTGCCTCTTGTTGCTAAATCCTATCACCCAGTATTTGCATCGATATGGTTTATTGTTCCACTTTGTAATTACATTTGAGGATGTCGAACTTTATCTTCCTGACAATGTCATCTTGCTCATTCACCTTGGTCAGAACTTGTTCAAGCATATGCTCAATCTGGCTTAATTTATAAGTGATACAATACTGATAGGGTAACATTGTCTAATGTGCTGTATTTTCATTTTTGGATTTACTAGAGGCTCCCGTAGGTGCACTAGTAGTTGGTTCGAGTTGCACTTGAAGGGGTTGGTAGACTTGGGCAACTGCGGATAGCTTATCCATAATCTCTGTTATCTCTTTAAATAGTCACCTTACGAACTCCCAAAAACCTCCTCCAAATAATGCGTCAGCCTGCCCTTGTAGTTCAGAAGTTAGTGCTCGATAGAAGCTAGCTGCCAATTCATCATCAGTTACACCTTGGTTCTGATTGCTACCAAAAATTGCTTGTATCTCTCCCTAGTCACTACCAAAGGTTCTTCTGGTATTGTTTTGGAGTTACAAATATTGTTCTACAGCTTTTCCTTATCACATTACTTATAGAAGTTTCTGAGCAAGACTCTCTGTATCTCCCCCAGTTTGAGCAAACATCAGGTGGGAGGATTGACCACCATTCTACAGCTTCATTTCGGAGAGTCATGGGGAAAACTTGAAGAGCCTCAGCCTCCCAAACAGGATGTCTTATCCCAAGGACCTCCCTTAGTGTTTGATTGAAATTCTATAGATGAATTTGGGGATCCTCGGATCATTTCCAATGAAATAGGGCACGCCTCTGTAAAACTTCCAACAAATTGATTGTATCGTAAAGCTTCTACTCAGTTATAGTGCCAGCCAACCTGTACCTAGAATTACTAACAAAAATAAACAAAAAGAGTAAAATACAAAAGACTCTAGAAATTAATACTAGAATTAACTAATAATGAAATCAAATCAAACCTAGCTATATTCCCTGGCAACGGTGTCATAATTTTATGATGATGGTCACGGTCCAATAAGAAAGCGGTCCTATCAGTAATTAACCTAACCAAGGTTAGGATCGAATCCATAGGAAATATAGGACTTGACTATAACATTTCACTACTAATCATTCCTAGTATCTATAACTACAATCTCTAGATAAGGAGGGGGGGATTGTTGTGATTCAAAGAACAACTTAAAATGAACACTAATTAAAATTCGAGAAAATACTCAATTTTTGGAACACCTTGGGAATTTGTGTTCCCAATGGTTTGTTGATTCAATTACCCTAGGTAACATAACTACGATTAGTGAATCGCATACTGGACGGTAACTTAAGTTCTTCCAGCCCTCTTATAAAGGTAATGGTCAAATTTTACCATGATGCTTGGTTGGCTACCATGGAATACCAACTAACCGTTACCTATTGTCTTAGTCAACCTCTCCTTGGTCAAGTTTGGTCGATTATACTGGAACATATCAATCGAATCTTGTCATCTGCTTCCCTTTTTCTATTTATCACTATCTTGGTTTGGATCGTGATAGTAGGCAGGGTTTGGTGTTGGCCACCACCAAATAACATTAATCATGATGGGAAATAAATAATACATGCAAAACCCCAATCATAAATATACATAAAACCTAGGTCATATCAAGTCAACTACCTATGGTTCCCACAACCCCAAGTTGTGACTGCTTAGCTACTGAAGGCTAAGATAAAACACACAAAAATGCAAATAATAGACATATTTGAGAGTTTCACCAATAACAATGGAGGAGATAGGCACACAAGTTGCAAATTGATTGATCAACAATGAGTACAAAGTAAGATTTGCAATTCCCAAAATGAGTTTTCCCAAAGAAAACACTACTCTACTCTAAAACCTAAGAAAAACTTCAAAAATATGTTGGAATAATGTCTACTATTCGAACTCCCTTTCAAAATCCTAATTTAAACTATTTATAGTATTTACTAAACAACCCTAGAAATCAAGTAGAAAAGACAACTGACATCTGATAAATTTCATAGTTACGACTCACAGGTTGGCTTATGAGTTGTAGTCAGGGTCTTGTATTAGGTTCTTAGCATCTTGGACTAAACTGGTACGACCCATAGGTATGAGTCGTTACTTGAGCTACGACTCGTATGTTGGTCTCATAGTCTTGGTCTTTAATTTTTGATCCAATATTTTGGCTCTCTAATTTTTACTACAAGTCCACCTATATGAGTCATAGTATGTCTTACGACTCGTAGGATGGGGCTCGTAGGGGTGACCTTCACTTGGCAGATTTTTGATTTTTGGTCTCTAATTCCTGCTACCACACTACCTTATGTCACGTAGGAGGACTCGTATAGCCTATGCTTTAACAAAATCTGTAACTTTTCTTCAAAATCATGCAACCTAATATTTCTGCAAGATTAACACCAAAACACATCAAAGTGCTAAAAAGACTTTTTAAGAACTCACAAAATCCTTTGTTTTAGGTATCAAGTGTGTTGTAATTTGACGACACATTATGATACCTCAAACACCTTGATGGGAGGTGGTAGACCCATTAACCAAGTTGAGGGGTTGGTAACTCAAGCACCTTGATGAGAGATTGTAAAAACCCATTAACCAAATTGAGGGGTTGGTACCTCAAACACCTTAATGGGAGGTGGTAAAAACCCATTAACCAAGTTGAGGGGTTGATACCTCAAACACCTCCAAGGGGCAGTTTACCTTGGATTCCAATTACTAAGTAGCTTGGTCTATGAACATATTCTCTTTCTACACATGTACTATGTTTCTATCTAAGCATAGTTTACTTCAAGTATTGATCGTGTATGCCATGTTGCTAATATACTATCTTTTGCTTGTGATTAGGCATTTTGATTATGTTGCATATCTATTATTGCATCACATCCTACGTACTTAGTACTTTCAAATGTACTAACGTATACTCTATGCCTATATGATATTATCATGCAGGAATCGGAGCTCCTCACGATCATCCTTAGCCTCCCCGTGGCTAGTACTATCTTGTCAAAGCAAGTTTGGTGAGTGCTCAACTCTAGGGATGAAATCTCTTGCTCTTATATTATGTAAAGACTTTCACTACCTATTTATATGCTTTTGACTATGAGGGTGAGCCCGAAAAGTTGTCTTTGCCCCCACTCAATTCTAAGTTTAGAGGTGTTGTTGGACATGTTATGTAATTACGCTTGAGCTTGACTCTCTTTGGCTCTTTTGATATTTTATGATATGAAAGACTTGTCTTAGCCCCTTATCCTTATTTTTATTCTCTTATGCTTGTTTAATTGCTTCTGTGATCAAGGATGTATAATGATATGTTAAGAGGCTTGTTTGGGGTCCCTTTGGGTTCCCCATTTGCCATGTTACATCTAGGCCCTAGGTCCAAGTCATTACATGATGGTTGCCACACCCTACCATCTATGGTGATTGAGGTACCAACTCCTCAATTGGTTGATGTTGGTTTCACCCCACCATCCATGGTGATTGAGGTATCAACCTCTAAATTGATTGGTGGTTGTATCACCTTACTACCTATGGTGATTGAGGTTTCAACCCCTCAATTGGTTGATGGTTGTCTCACCCTACCATCCATGGTGATTGAGGTATCAACCCTTCAATTGGTTGATGGTGGTCTCACCCCACCATCCATGGTGATTGAGATATCAACCCCTCGATTGGTTGATGGCTGTCTCACCCTACCATCCATGGTGATTGAGGTATAGTACCCCCTTAACAATGTGTGGTCAACTTGCAATACTATAGATACTGCTCATGAAATCAGCATATATACACTTCCCATTCATCATCATAAAGTATTTCAAGTCATAGGACATGCAATGGATCATCAATATCTCAAGACCTTTAAATCAGACATTTTATCAAACACTTGGTGGGTGTGCAATGGTAGTGTAAAACCATACAATTCAAGAGTGAAATCATGTGAAAAAAACTTCAAGTAAATCAACCCACCAATACTTGGTAATACCCTTATGCAATATACATTGAAACCCTTCATCAAATCTCAAAATAGATACTAGATTCATAGCTCAACACATTCTCAAGCAGTCAAACTTTTATGAAACCCCAACATAGTTCGTAGTCAATGTCATAGTTAGCAAGACCCATAAGTAAATCAACTTAGAAATATGTAATTTAGGTAATAGGGAATCTTGGGCACCATGGGTGAAAGGACCCAATGGTTGAAACCCACATACCATAGCTTTGGAGAATTCCTTGATAAAGATTGGATTGAGAACTTAAAGCTTGAGTGAATTCCTTAAGATCCAGAATGAGATTTGACACTTAAATTTTGAGTAAAATATTTGTCCAAGTGTTCGAGAGAGTATTGGGAAACGTCTTGTATGATATGAAGGTGAAATATGTCCAAGTATAGGTGTTTTCATGCATTGAAAGACTTAGGCCCAAGACATAAAAGCCTTGGACTGAGATAAAATAACTGGGCAAAAATAAGACAGTGGCACGCCCTCGTCGTGTTACGCTAGGGGTGCACACTGCTCACTGGAAATTGCAACTTTTAAAATTTAATATTTTGATACGTTTGCTCTAAAATTGGGGTTAGACCCTTTACTGGCTCAATTTTGTCCTCTGATCAAGAATATGAAGTCGAATTTTCAAAATCACGCATGGATTTTGAGATATATGGAAATTATAATTTTGGACACTTTCGAGGCATATTTTCTAGCAATTTTTGGGATTATTTTAGTAAAGTCCTAATAAACGGTCTCAGAATAGATTTTTGATGATTCTATTAGCTCCAAAATAGTCAAATTAGACTAGGAGCATGTCCAGTACAATTATATCATGGAGTGAAAGTTTGACTGCCAAAATCGATTAATAGTTGACCCAGTCAATGCCCTAAAAAACCATGCCCCAAATGATAATTTTGATATCGAGCTTAGCTCTAAGATGTTGATTTTAGTCTAGGAAAACCCCTTATTTGATACCAAAGACGTCCAGATGCGATTTGACTCTTCGGGGCCTTTTCGTTAAATGTTGCATATAAAGAAGCGGCACTCTAACTTTATTGGAGGAAGCTCCATTGGAAATTTTGACTACACCATCGGACCCCGAACATTAAAATCCATACGATTACATAGTTTATTTATGAAAATGAAAATTTGGATGAGCCCAAAACAACGAAAAAGGTATTGGAAGGTGGCTGAAAAAAGAGGGGTGATGTGGTACTCTGAGGTGCTGCTGTGATAGCATTATCCTGTGCCACATGGGAATGATTTGGTAGATAAACAACTATATATATATGGCATTTTTCAAGGAAGTCATATATATTTATTTACTAACTTTACACGTCATGTTTGAGCTTATGTTTCATCCAATTTGAGTCATTCAAAAGCCTACATGACTCGTATTTTTGTATGGAACATCCTAGTGAAGTCAGATTTGGGATTTGATGCGTATTTTGAGGAATATTTACTGATTTATCTGATTACTTTGTCAAAATTAGTGAAAAGTTTATGTGTTATTTTCATAATCAATTCTTGATGGAATTAAGTGAAATTTGTACCTAAATTATTCCACGTTCCAAGAGGAATGCTTTGGTATAATGAGTGTTCGCTGATTCTATTTTTGAGAATTTTGGCTGAGAAAGTTTTGAAAAGAATGTTTTCTCGGTAAAGTTTTTTAACTTTGTTTTTGGGCGTTTTCTCGATCTTCTGAGGTCCGTTTTCGGCCGAAATTTTGACTGTAGACTCAAGGTGATATGGGGACCATTTTTCAGGAATTTGTTTGAGATTTTGGGAATGGGCCCTATTTTCCCTATTTTAGGCTCGATTGATCTAATTTCGCCCGTTCTTCAAGTTTTTATGGCTAATTCGATCGTATTGACCTTGTAGATTTCATTTTAATAGTTGAATAACATCAGAAAGCAATTTGGAAGGGAAAAGCTTTGCTGAATTGACTTAGATTAAGAGACATCAGATACCAGGTAGGTTAGGCTTTCTCTAAACCTTAGACTGAGCTAAAATGTTTGCATTTTTAAGTTGAAATATGTAGAAATGTACTATGAATAGGTTGAGCTATGGTATTTATGTTGTATATAGCTGGTTGTGAATACGTATGTGTTATGTATGGTGATATAGGACTAAAATTGTTTTATTAAGGGGTGTGTTAGCTATAGCTGCTATACTAGCTGAATTCTTATACCGAGTGGCTACGAGAAAGGCTTAAATGGGGCTAGATGGGCTAAGAATATATGATAGGTATGTACACTGTGCTTGACTTTTGCTTATACGTGTGTGTAGTCTGAGGCTACAAAAATATTGAGGCTGACCTGTGATTACATGCTACCCTATGTGTTGAATCTAGTATCTATATCTGGCTGGTTTGTATATGCATGATTTATTTGCAGTTATCTATATCGTTTCTGACTACTCATGGTAGAATTTCCTTCGGCCTAGGGCCTAGGCTTGGGTTGTGACAAACTTGGTATCAAAGCATTAGGTTGTTAATGGTCCTCAACATCCAACATACCGCGTTGATTAGAGTCTTATTCATAGTTGTGTTGTGCACCACAACTATGAGTAGAAGGCTATGAGGCGTTTTAGGAAATATTTCCCTTCTTCTTACTTTATGTCGTGCTATAGAAGTTAAGGTAAGGTTTTCCCACCCTAACGATTATTTTTTGCTATACTAGATTATTCCTAACACAAGGGGAAGAAGAGCCCACACACCCGAGGAACAACCGGCTCATGGAGAGCTCCAGGATGCACTCACCTTGCTAGCCCAAGTTGTGGCTAGTCTAGCCAATCAAGGGGCCCAAGCCCCTCATGCTCCTACTTTGGCAACTCGAGTGAGGGACTTTATAAGGATTAACCCACCGAAGTTCAATGAGTCTAAGGTGGATGAGGACCCTTAATAATTTATTGATGAGGTATATAACTTGTTACCTATCATGGGTGTGAGGTTGGAAGAAAAGGTGTAGTTAGCGGCTCGGCTTACCAACCCAAGGGCGTGGCCCAAATATGGTATGAGGAGAAGGGGAATAATGATGTGGTTTTATGGGAGGAGTTTAAGGCGGCGTTCCTCAACTAGTTGTTTCTACTTGAGCTTAGGGAGGCTAAAATGATAGAGTTCATAAATTTGAAGCAAGGATCTATGAGTGTGATGGAGTATGCCCTCACGTTTAACTAACTCTCAAAATATGCTCCATACTTGGTTGCCGACTCAAGGTCTAGAATAAATTAGTTTGTGATTAGTGTATCCAATTTTGTGAGTGAAGAATGTTGTACTACCACGTTAATCAGTGACATGAATTTATCTCACTTGATGACTTATACCGCACAATTAGTGGGGGAGAAGTTGAGAAAGAGGAGGATTAATGAGGCCAAGAGGGCCCATTTTGATGGTAATTTCCAAAGTTGCAAAGGTGGCCGATTTCATCAAGGCCAAGGGTCCTCACATATTCCTGATAGGAGGTTTTCCAATGATTACTCAAGGGCCCAAGGTGATGGTGGTGCGGTGCCTAATATTATGTGTCAAAAGTGTGGTAGGTGTCATGGTTGTCCCTGCTTGAGGGATACCAATGCTGGTTTTGGTTGTGGAGAAGTAGGCCCCAGAAGATGATTGATTGTCCATATAATTGCAACAAGGGTAAGGATGTTCATCCTCAAGGTCGGGGTGCTAATGCTATTCCTTTGGGAAGAGGAGGTCAACAAGGCACAATCAGTTCTATGTACTCCAAGGGAGACAAGGGGTTGATATAGTGCCTGATGTCATCACCGATATATTAAAATTCTTTGATTTTGCTTTGTATGCATTGATAGACTCGGTGCCACTCTTTCTTTACTTACTCCATTTGTTGCCGAAAAGTTTCATGTTGAGCCCGAATTGTTGTGTGAGTTTTATGAGGTGTCTAATCCAACTGGTGCATCTATTGGTGGTTGAAAAGTCTATAGAAATTATCCCATTTGCATCTTGCATAAAATATTGCCTTGTGATCTTATTGAGTTGGATATGGTTGATTTTGATTGCATTCTTGGGATAGATTGGTTGCATGCATATTATGCCTCTATTGATTGTAGAACCCGTAGGGTAAAATTTCGTTTTCTCGGTAAAGTTTTT
>DF359956.1:5094-19131 GCA_000787875.1 Solanum virginianum | reverse complement strand
CTGCATATTATGCCTCTATTGATTGTAGAACCCGTAGGGTAAAATTTCAATTCCCTAATGAACTTGTCCTTGAGTGGGAGAGTTATGATTTGGTGGTCAAAGGTAGGTTTATCTCTTGCATAAAGCCTAAAAGTTGATCTTTAAGGGGTGTCTATCATTTTATGAGGGTTAGGTATATGGAGTCTAAAGTCCTTCCCATAGAGTGGGTTCTGGTGGTTAATGAGTTCATAGATGTCATCCATAGTGAGCTTCCCGATGTTCCTTCCGAAAGGGGAATAGATTTTGGTATAAACCTCCTTCTCAATACTCAACTCATTTCTATTCACCCTTACCGCATGGCCCGGTGGAGTTAAAGGTCTTGAAGGAGCAATTGAAGGATTTGTTGGAGAAGAGTTTTATTAGGCCTAGCCAATCACCTTGGGGTGCACCGGTGTTGTTTGTGAAGAAGAAAGATGGGTCCCTTAGAGTGTGCATCGACTACCGGCAACTTAATAGGGTTATCGTAAATAATAAGTATCCTCTACCAAGGATTGATGATTTGTTTGACCAATTTCAATGGGCTAGCCACTTTTCTAAGATTGATCTTCAGTTCGGGCATCATCAAGTGAAGGTGAGAGAATGTGACATTCCCAAGACGGCCTTCCAGACTCAGTATAGTCATTATGAATTTATGGTTATGTCTTTTGGGTTGACCAATACACCGACTATCTTCACAGATCTTATGAATAGGTCTTTAAACCCTTTCTTGGTTTGGTTTTTTATGGTTTTCATTGATGATATTTTGATCTATTCTCATAGTAAGGAGGAGCATGTAAGTCATTTGAGGGTAGTGTTGCAATTGAGAGAAGAGAAGTTGTATGCCAAATATGAGAAGTGTGAATTTTGGTAACAACCGGCTCATGGAGAGCTCCAGGATGCACTCACCTTGCTAGCCCAAGTAGGGTTTGTTGTGTATTATGATGCCTACCGAATTGGTTTGGCTTATGTTTTGATGTAAAATTATAAGGTGATAGCCTATGCTTTTAGACAACTTAAGTTGCATGAAAGGAATTATCCTACTCATGATAATGAATTAGCCGCCGTGGTATTTGGTTGAAAAATTTGGTGTCATTATTTGTATGGAGTGCATGTTGATGTGTTTACCGATCATAAGAGTATCCAATATGCGTTCACTCAAAAAGATCTCAACTTGAGGTAACAAAGGTGGTTAGAGCTTCTTAATTCTTATGATATGAGTATGCATCATCATACCGGTAAGGCTTATGTTATGGCAAATGCTTTGAGTAGTATCTCTGTGGGTAGCCTAGCTCATGTTAATGATAGGGACAAGTAGGTGGCTAGGGAGGTTTATCGGTTGGCTAGATTGGGGGTTAGGTTGGATGAGGTTGATAATGATGGTATTATGGTTGTTTATAGTTCAAAATCTTCCTTGGTTGATGAGGTAAAAGCAAAGCAAAATCTTGATCCCTCCTCGTTGGAATTGAAGGCTTTGGTGAGTGATGGCAAGGTGGAGGTTTTCTATTGAGGGGAAGATGGTGCCCTTAGGTACCAAGAGAGGTTGTGTTTGCCTAATTATGATAGTTTGAGAAAGAAGATTCTTGATGAGGCTCATAATTCTTCTTATTCCATTCACCCTGGTTCTACCAAGATGTATTGAGATTTGAGGGATGTGTTTTGGTAGGGTGGTATGAAGAAAGACATTGCAAATTTGTATTCGGTTGTCATAGTTGCCAACAAGTCAAAGCCAAACATCAAAGGCTAGGTGGCTTAATCTAGGATATAGAGATTCCCACGTGGATGTAGGAGGAAATTAACATGGATTTTGTGGTTGGGTTGGCTAAGACTAGAAATAGTTTTGATTCTATTTGGGTTGTGGTTGATAAAACGACAAAGTTGGCTCATTTCTTACAAGTTAAGACTACTTATGGGGTTGAAGATTATGCTAATTTGTACATCCATAAGTTGGTTAGATTACATGGGGTGCCCTTGTCCATCATATCAGATCGTGGTGCTCAATTCACTTCACACTTTTGGAGGTCCTTCCAAAGAAGTCTTGGTACCAAGGTTAAGCTTAGTACGACCTTTCACTCTCAAACGGATGGCCAAGCCGAAAGAACTATCAAAACTCTTGAGGATATACTTAGAGCTTGTGTTTTGGTGTTTAAGGGTAGTTGGGATGATCATCTTCCATTGATTGAGTTGCTTATAATAATAGGTATCATTCTAGCATTGGTGTGGCTTTTTTTGAGGCCCTCTATGTAGGCGTTATAGATCACTTGTTGGGTGGTTTGAAGTGGGAGAAATGGATTTGTTGGGTTTGGATCTGGTCATGGAGGCTGTGGAGAAGGTAAGGTTAATTAGAGAAAGGTTGAAAATAGCCCAAAGTCGTCAAAAGTCCTATGCCGATGTGAGGAGAAGGGAGCTTGAATTTAAAGTTAGTGATTGAGTCAATTTGAAGGTTTCACCCATGAAGGGTGTGGTTCATTTTGGTAAGAAGGGTAAATCAAGTCCAAAATTTGTGGGTCCTTATAAGGTGTTGACGAGGATTGGCAAGGTGGCTTATGAGTTAGAATTGCCTAGTGAAATGGAATTGGTTCATCCGGTCTTTCATGTATCCATGTCGAGGAAATGTGTGGGTGATCCGAATGCCATTGTTCTATTGGATGTTGTGGGGGTTGTTGAAGACAACTTTACTTATGAAGAAGTTCCAGTAGAGATCTTGGATGGACAAGTGAAGAGGTTGAGGAACAAGGATGTGGTTGCCGTTAAGGTCCTTTGGAGGAATCAACAAATCAAAAGTGCTTCATAGGAGTCCGAAACCGACATACAAAAGTGATATCCTTATCTCTTCCTTTCTACTCCAGCCTAAGGTACTAATTCTAAGTCTTATATGTGATTTCATGTCTCATGTATCATCCCCTATGTCATTTGCATGCATTCATGTTTAGTTTGACAAGTTCGTGATAATTTTTGACACTTATGTTGAGATTTTTGAAATGATGTTTAAGTGCATTATTGCATTCTTGTTGGAGCTGATTTCTTCATGATTACTCTTCTTATATACGTTTCTTTGACATTCGGGGAGAATGTTTTCAAGGGGGAGATATTGAAGTGACCCCAAAAAGTGCCCGAAAATGTGCCTCGGAAGTGCCCGAAATCGTAATTTTCATATATCTCAAAATTCGTGTTTGATATCAAAAATCTAACTTCATATTCTTGATCATGGGGAAAAATTGAGTGAGATATAGGTCTAATCTCGATTTTAGAGCGACCGAATCAGAATTTCAATTTTTCAAAATGCAAATTCCAGTGAGCTCTGTGTTCCCCTGGCGCGACGCGGCCAGGGCACGCACATGTGTTATTTTTGCCCAGTTTTTGTTAAGTCGGTCCAAGGACTTTGGGTCTTGGGCCTAAGCCTTCCCATACGTGAAAACATCTATACTTAGCCATATTTCACCTTCATATCATACAAGATATTCCCCAATACTCTACCAAACACAAACAAATATTTTACTCAAAATCAAGGGTTCCAAACTCATTCCGAATCTTAAGGATTTGATTCAAACTTCAAGTCTCCATTCTAAGTTCATCAAGAAAGTCTCCAAATCTAAGATATGTGGATTTCAACCATTGTGTCCTTTCACCCATAGTGCCCAAGCTTCATTTTTACATAAATCTTATGTTTCTAACTCGATTTACTTATAGGTCTTACTTACTATGAGTTTGACTATGAACTATGTTGGGGTTTCTTAAAAGTGTGACTGTTTAAGCACGTTTTGAGCTATGAATCTTAGATCTATTTTGAGATTTGATGAAGGGTTTTGATGTATATTGCATGAGGGTATTACCAAGTATTGGTGGTTGGTTTTATATTTAATTTTCTGGCAAGATTTCACTCTTGAATTGGATGATCTTATACAAGCATTACACACTCGCCAAGTATTCATTAAGTTTTTTTTGCATGATTTCACTCTTGAATAACATGGTCTTACACTAGCATTACACACCCGCCAAGTGTTTGATAAAATATCTAGATTATGTTTCTTGAGTTATTGAAGGGCTAATGCAGGGAATATGTGTAAAGTGACTTTATGATAATGAAAGGATGACATTCATGTGTTGATTTCATGAGAAGTATCTATTGTGTTGTGAGTTGACCATAGCCAATTGAGGGGTGATGCCTCAATCGCCTCGGATGGGGTTGGTAACCCATCAACCAATTGAGGGATTGGTACCTCAATCACTTTCGATGGAGGGTGGTCATGTCCGTCAACCAATTAAGGGGTTGGTACCTCAATCGCCTCAGATGGGGGTGTAAGCCATCAATCAATTGAGGGGTTGGTATCTCAATCAGTTCCAGTGGAGGGTGGTCATGTCTGCCAACCGATTGAGGAGTTGGTACCTCAATCACTACTAAGGGGTGGTTTACCTTGGATTCTGAGTACTAAGTTGCTTGGTCTATGATTATGGTCTCCTACTACACATGTATTATGTTCTATGTAAGCATGTTTTACTTTAAGCATCACTCATGCATGCCATATTTCTATATGCTCATTGATTACCTAATTATGCATTTCTATTATATTGCCTATTTATTGTTGCATTGCATCGTACATACTTAGTATATTCAAACATACTAACATATACTCTATGCCTACATGATGTTACCATGTAGGAATCGGAGCTCCGTTTGATCATTTTCCTCCTCTATGTGGCTAGTACGAATTCTCTTAAAGCTAGTTGGTGAGTCCTCAACTTTGAGGATATGCTTCTCTTGATTATGCTATGTATTAACTCCTTTTATGTTTGCTACTATGACTATGAGGGTGAGCTCGGTTGCTTGTCTTGGTCCCCGCTAAGTTCTATGTTTAGAGGTGTTGTTGGACAAGTTATGTAATGATGCTATGAGTCTTGACTCTCTTTGACTCTTTGATGTTTTATGATATGAAAGATGTCCCTTAGGCCCGTGTTACCCTTTTTTCTACTCTTTTGTTGTTGTTTCATTGCTTCTGCGACCAAGGATGTGTAATTATATGTTAAGAGGCTTGTTTGGGGTCCCTTTGGGTTTCTTATTCACCGTTTCACGTCTAGGCCCTAGGCTTGGGTTGTGACATTCTGGGGACCATCATAGTTGTACCCCTAAAGGAGCCTTGTGACCTGTAATATGAAATGCATTAACGCTGAACCACTGGCGGGTTAGAGATGGGAGTGTGACCCTGTTAGTGAAGTGTAGGTTATATCCTATGGGCTTTCTAGGATATCTTTGACGAGACACTAGTTACATGGATTGGTTGTAGGGACTGGCATCCTATTTAAGAGGGGCACATTTTCAGTGGGCTAGCACATAGGACTGTCAAAATGGGCCAACCCAACCCTAATGGGCTAGAGAGTCAAATGGGCCAGGATGATAAAATAACAACCCAACCCAGCCCTACACGGGTCACAGGTTGGGACTGGTTGGCTCTTCAACTATAATATGGACAGTATTAGCCTCTTAGAAATACTATGAAATATTGAATCATCGATCAATCATGAACATTGTCAATATAAAGTTCATTAAATCCATGAATTTCATTTTTCTGATTGGTATCCCAACCATAATAGCTCTAAAATTGTATGAATTTTACAATTAGTCAAATACAGATGAAGAGATGATTAGCGAAAAATAATGTCTTGGAAATATTATGTATATGAATAAACAGAATGCCATAGGTACTGTTCTTATTACTTGGACATATTTACCATTAATACATAACTTAACTTGGGAAATTTACATATTGCGTATCTAACCATCTAAAATTCCACAAATGAAGCATCAATCATTAATAATTAAGACACCAAATAATTTGTATCTACTCATAACCAGCTTATATAAATTAGAGTGACACAAAACAGAAATGTTAATGATGATTACACAAGGCAGTCCAAAAACACCAAGTTTGTCAATGTGTTTATACTACACAAGGCAGTCCAAAAAATTAACAATGATTAGATGGTTAAAAAATAGTCCAAAAACTTAACAAATCTTTTACATAACCCATTAATTAAAGCATTACAACTCGTTTCACTTATATTTTGTGACATATTCGAACCATCAATCATATTTGAATCAACAAGTGATATCATTTCCTTAAGAAGTTTATCTTCATATACAATTCACATAATATAACAAGTTAATTAGATAACAATTAATAATCTTAAGAAAAGAGAGTTATTTTTATATACTAGTTAGAAAATATTACCTTCATTAGGTTGAATAAATCCATGCAACAAATTTTTTGTAGTGATAAGTGTTTGGACATTTTCATGATGGATACAGTTTCTGTAATTGGTAACAACACGACCACCAATACTAAATGCCGATTTAGATGCTATAGTGGTAATTGAAACACTGGGAACATCTTGTATCATCATTAAAAGATCATGATATTTTTTCACTATCCTTTCAACACTTCATAACATCCATTTTCTTAAAAGTCTCATAATCAAGCTTTTGCTCCTCAAAATAAAGGTCCAGTTTTGAATTTCCAGCATTGCAGACAGATGTACCCTCAAACACTTTAAATTCCTATTATAATTTGAAAGAGAAAATATGACAACAGTAAATAGAGAAAAAAACTAAATACTTCGAGATAAAACTAGTAGAGTTTGTAGTGAAAAAAAACTTAAACATTCAAGTAAAATAGTAGCGTTTATAGAGAAAAAAAAGTAATACTTAGAAAAAAAATTAAATACTTACCGCAAACAAAGACTTCTTTTGTTTAGATTGACTTCCTTCTTCATTTGGTTTGTATTGAATGGTAGAAGTAATTGTTCCAATTTGATTATTTGCATATTGTTCTAAGAGCTTGTATAGTTCTGACTTTAAGTTGTAACATTCACTTATGCCGAAGAAGCATCCACCTTTGAGAAACAATATTTTTAAAGTTGAATCTTGAAGCGAGGATCCAGAATTGCTTCAAATCATAGCACTATACTATACTTACTTTAGTATTTCTGAAACTTATTGAATATTTGTCCAACCATTTACTTAATAACATCTTCTGAATTACTTGAGTTCTCCTTAAGCAAGCATTCAATTTTCCAAACTTGCATAAAGTACAAGTTGGAAGTTGGATAACTTGAACCATAAATCATGTTCATTATTTCATAAAAAGGTTCCAAGAATTCAAATAGTTTTTCTGCCCTTCTCTAATGATCAAATGCAGGACAATTAGACTAGTTTCTATCAATTAACTCTAAACTAGAAAAAGCTTTTTCATATTGTAGTGACTCTCAAGCATCAAGTACGTTGAGTTCCATGTAGTTGCCACATCCAAACGTAAACCCAAATTTGTAGTAATCCCTAATTGCTTACCACATTGCTCAAATTTTCTCATTCTATCATCAACTCCTTTAACATACTTCATACTTTTCTCTAATTCTACACAAGGCATCATTAGCCATTTTTAAACATTCTTGGACAATCAAATTAAGAATATGAGCAGAAAAAAATTGAAAAACCTCACCATCACATAACAAACTCTTTTGCAAACTAAGATGCCATTTTAGAATAGTTTGCATGCTATCATTATTTGTGGCATTATCTAAAGTGATAGAGAACACCTTTCTATCAATTCCCCACTCTTTTAAACAATCATATATAGTTGCAGCCAATTCAACTCTAGTATGAGAAGGAATCATATGACAAAATTTAAAATTTTACTATCTTCCAATTATCATCAATATATTGAGCAGTTAAATAAAGATAGCCAGCATAAGTACTTGCTGTCCAGTAATCAGATGTTACTTGTTTCATAAGTGTCCATGTATGCAGACTCGATTAGGAATCTTAGGCAAAACTTGTTTTAATTCTTATTTTTCTTTTAAATGCACTTTTTGAACACTTACAATAGAAGTATTTCTTGATAGCATTACCACTTCTAGATTTACATATTCTACCCAAGCTATAATCTTTTTATATTCAACAAAAGAATAAGGTAAATCATGGTCAATAATATCCTCGTCAATCTTTTCATGAGATATCAATTGATCTATTTTTCTTGACTGTACCTTACCTTGTTGATCCATATACATCTAAGCCAAATCATAGAACTTAACCTTTTTTTATTTAAGTAAATGACATTTCAAATGTGGTGTTCCATAGTTCTTACCATTAGGTCTTAGAGTAGAACCAACTCTATATGAGTCCATACAACCTACATATTGCAACTCCTACTCTTTCTTTATATCTACCATTCTTCTTGAAATATCTCCAAACAGATGATTTTAACTTCCTCATTTTCTTCTATGCAGGTTCTTTAGGTTCATCATCCACTTCAACACTAATTTCATGTGCACTATATTCATCATCATTCTCCATTGATTTCCTTGTAACAAGATAAATCAAGAAAATAATTAAGAGAGAAGAGTCACAAACTTAAAATTTGGGACCTAATTCTCTGTACTATTTTTTATTGAACATAATAATCTGAGATTTTTTTGAGAAGCTTATCTAGATTAATGGTAAAAAATAATTAGTGGAAAATTTTCAGATTCTTGGACATAGTAGTCTGATTCTTGATAAAATATTTTTTCAAATTCTTGGGAATTGTTTCTTCTTAGTAAAAAAATTTTTAGATTCTTGAACAGTAATCTGATTCTTGATAAAAAAATTCAAATTCTTGGAATTTTTTTTTCAAATTCTTGAACATATCTCAAATCTGAGATTTAGTGGAAAAATATTTTTCATATCACTCAAAGGGTTTTAAAGCCACGAAATCCTCAAGCATTCTTAAAGCACTCAAAGTATTAACAGAAAAATAAACTCTTAAAAGTTCTGGACAAAGTTCCGATCATTTTTTAAGAAGAAATGAATTGAAAAATAAAAAATTCTTACCTGTAGTTGTATGAAGAGTTAAGACCAATCTAAAAATCAAACTCAAAATGTTGAAGTCTTGCAGAAATTTGATGAACAAAAAACCCTTATGCAGAATGCCTAAAGTATGAGAAGCTACGCCTAATCCCTAATGGAAGTAGAAAACTGAAGAGTAAAAATATAAAATGTAAATAGTGAAAACCTAATAGAAATATGGAATAAATCGTGCATTAGTGCTATAGCCTGTAATGCCTTGGGCTAAATACTGATGGGCTTGTATAGAAATCTAATGGACAAAATCCTAATGGGCTAACAAAATGTAAAATTTGTCCATAATTGTAATAAATAAAATATTATTTAAAAAATAATTAAATATATAATAAATATTTTTAAAATTCACATGCCACAAGTTGGCTTTTAAGGCTCACGAGTTGAGCCTATGACGCCGATGGGAAAAAATAGGACGGCTAAAAAGTCTCATTCATAAATGGGCTAAAAATATTTAGCCCAACCCCATATAATTGAAGGATTGGGTTGGGGCAGCCTCACGAGCCAAGCCCATTTTGATAGCTCTATTGGTACATGGTTACCTTAGGCGATAACCTTGTAGTAGCTGGGTTTGCGATATGATTTGGGGTAGGAGGCATCTTTCTGATTGTCTAACCTATTGGGCCTTAGATTATGTTATACCGAGGCTGCCTTATGAGTTGCTTTACACAAAAAAAGGGCCTGATAAGAGCCGAATATGAGCTAGTGCCTGGAATAGACATACGTGCTGACTCACCTTATACATGTATGAGTTTGTATAGCCGTTGCTATAGAGATGCTGACCAAGAGAGTATATATTGATTATATGTCGTACTAGGGCCTGATTCTGGTATAGATATGATTTTACGGGGTTTGGTCATACTGGATACTTATGATGTACCGTGATTGCCCATGGTTTCTCAAGGCACAGGGGACTGGTGAGGTTATGGTATACTTGGCCTTTGTTTGGTATTATTCTATGATGATTTATAATATGTATACATACACACAACCTGATGTACAGCTGATAGTTATTGTGCACTAGTTCTCTCTCTCTGATATTGGGGTATTTATTGTACTTGAGAGAGGTGGTAGTTACTATTATGTGGGTTGGATTGAGGTTGTGGGATACCTATGTTGTGAGGTCATCAACTACGTTTACTCTACGTAGATATGTTTGCCATCTTCTACGTTCACTCTGGGCACAACACGACTTTAGAGTTTCAGATTTGGATATACTGGTTGAGTGAGTAACTGTTCGATATCTCATCCTAGATGATGCTCCTTGTTGCCATTGAGCATTGTGGTCATGTCTAAGAGTTTAGGTCCTGGGTGATGCTCCCCGCTGTCCAAGTCCCGATGGCTGTGACTGAGATGCCAGGCGATGGATGCAGATTCTAAGGACCGAGCGCTAGTTGAGATTTGGGTAGAGGACCTGATTAATGTATGGTACTTTGGGTTGAGCATCCCGCTGAGTTCATTTTAGGGGCAAGGCCTATTGATATTCTGAGATGAGACACACTTATTATATGAGGTTGATTCTTTCTTCTGCGAGGGGTACGTTCCATCATTATATATGTATAATTAGATCAGGTGCCACATGTCGGCATAGGGTCGAGGACCATTTGACTTGTGATTGTTGGGGCGAGGCCCGTGATTGATTACCTGTGGATCCACATACCTATTCACACCCTGATTATGCGTGGGTGTACCACTTGGACTTATGAGGGCTTAGGATATGTTCAGGCTTAGACACTAGGGTCTTACACCCACGTACAATTGACCTGTGATCATGTGATATTGAGAGTTGAGTTCTATTTTGATGCGGTTGATCAATATTGTGCGTGGGTGTACCTTCTGGACATATAGGGGCCCAATTAGCACACAAGTATAGATACTAGGTCCTTGCACATTCATACAACACTATGCCTCAGTTTGGGACTATTGTGGTATTAGCCTATGTAGTCTTCGTCAGTCGGTATCGATGTTCAGTACTTAGGTTGGTTTAGCTTATCATTATTCTTCAATTCTATTAGATCAGTTATGGTTTGAGGGTTTCCAGACATGCATATGCCTTGATATGAGTTTGATTTGCTACACTACTGTAGTTTTCTATATACTTGGGCTTTATTTATGTTCACTATTTCACTCGATCGGTCGATGATGCCTATTGGGTGCCTTTTCTGGTACCTACCCCTGCTTCTACATCTTTCCATAGTGCAGATCCAGGTATGGGCTGTGATAGCTGAGTTAGGGAACTTTGAGACCGCTTCAAGAGACTTTTGGTGAGCACCAACAACTTTGGTTTCTTTGTAGTCTCCTTCCTATTGATGGTTGTCTTTTGTATCCAGACATTGCCCTTGTACAGTAGTGTTAAGTATTTTTTGAGGCACTCTAATTTTGAGTATTATTTTTGTTATTGATATATGTATATAATATGTCCTTGCATCTATTGTAGCCTGTAGAGTTGGCTTTCAAGTTCTAGGTAGATTTGGATTATTCATATTATCATATTGGTTATAATCATGACTAGAGAGCTAGGACAAGTACCCTATGGGTTGGGTAATTGGCTTTCCTATAGGTGGGATCTAACAGGCGCTATCATGATTGGGACTGGGTCATGATAAGGTGGTATCAGAGCTTAAGGTTCACTAGTCTCAGTTGTACAGAGCTACCATCTAGTGGAGTCTTGTGGTTGGGTATGGAGACGTTCGTGGCTTATTTCTAGGAGACTGCAGGATGTTTATGAACTTTGCTATGTTGTTGCATCTTGTTGTACATCTTGTCAATGGTCCTTCATTTTCTGAGAATTTAGCTTTGTTTATTTCTTCGTATGAATGCCGCGTAGAGGTCAGACTTTGGGAAGGGGAAGTGCTACGTCGTCAGTCCTAGATAGGGAATAGTGCCAAAGCCTATTGAGAAGGGATGGGATGCCCTTGAGTTTTGATAGCTGGATATGGAGCCTATAAGTAGTGAGATTATGGGAGCCACAGAGACAGGCTTTGTGATCCGTTACTTGGTTGATGGTGGCTAATATATCGTACTATAGGAGATGTTATTGGGGCTGGAACTTTGTGATACTTGTATCTATAAGTCAACTATTGGTTAAGTGTTATGTGGGTTGTGAGCACTTTTGTTAGAATTTTAAAGGTAAGATAAGTTGCGTCTGAGGTAATACTAAGCATTGGTGCTTTCTGTGTATATGTATTCAATTATTTTACTGCTGGTTTAGCCCTTTGGGTTCCTATTATTGAGGAATATGTTATACCTAGTGGGATGATGAGTAATTATCGCATATGTTATTATTATACCTTGTTAGAGGCTAAATGCAAGCTAAAACCTTGTTATTTATACATATGATCATTTCGATACATGACTACTAGAGTGGGCAGTCTGATACTGGCGTATATAGTATTTGAGAGATTGGTTATCAGTTATTCCCTTGGCTACACCTTGTGCCTTTATGGCCACTACTTTTGCTGTGGTGATTTTGTTAATATACAATTCTTCTAATTTTGTGGTGACTGGATTGTAAGATAGATGCTATGCTTGGGGGCTTAGTAGGGTTGTCTATTGTTAGATAGGATCCTGTTGTGTATCAGCTAAGTGGCTGGCTACTATTACCTAGGGACTCGTAAGTTGTTAGCCAGCTGGGATGATGTTGTTCGGACCCTGGCTATGCTTGCCGTTGGGAGTGTTGGTCATTTTACCAGGTTGCATGGTATTTGGGTCATGCTTTTACAGTATTAGATGTTTCGCATAGCCCCTCATTTACTTGAGTATGGGTTCTGAGTTTCTTTTATCTTGGGTCAGGTATTGAGGTAGTAGAAGGTCCCTTTTATTAGTAGGTGACTTAGTATGGTGATCTTTCAAGATTTTAATATATGGGTTGAGCGATATGGCAGATTGCCGCGATTTTGATATTTCCTTAGGGGTGGATTGACTTGTTTCTATTATGTGGTTGCTAGTGTCGTACTCCAGTTAGCTGGTTTGAGCCTACAGAGCCAGGCCTGTACAGTGTAAATTTATTACAGGATGCCTTATCTAGGGTCTGAGGTATTCACAATAGATCGAGATAGCTCCGAGTCAGCACTCGAGGTCATGCTGACCATGAACACCACTCTATATAACTTGAGATCGGAAAGAGAATAGTTCTAAAGCAGGTTGGGTAGGTTGTATCTGAGTTAGCCCTACCTCTAGCTTGTTCTGCTATACATCCTGCTTTCTGCATATTGATGTTGCGCTGATGTATTCGAGATGAGTTGCATGTACTCCAACATGATTTCATGGGGTAAAATAATTGTTTGACATTGTTAAAGGAAGTTATGGTGGTGGAAAATTCTGAAGGTTGTACCAAAATCTTTTGTTGCCATTCTGAGTGGTTGATTGTGTCTGTTAGGCTGACTACTATAATGTATAGTAGGAATTTGGTGACTTATAAGCATCGGTGGCTGTTGTTGCGATTTCTGCTAAGGGTTTATTGTTAAATGCTATAAAACAGGGATTGAATGGTAATAACTACCGAGGATCATGTTTGAGAAGTGATATACGGATGTCCGGGTATGAAGGGTGGGTGAACTGTAGGGTATTTGATGTATTGGTGAATGTTTGGTAGCGATGCCGGATGGATTGGACAGCAAGGGAAATGGGTTGTGGCCCTGTGTGCAAATATGAGCATGTTAGCCATATTCTGCCATTTATTTGGTAGCCTGTGGGCCATCTGTGGTTAGTTGTGGGATACAAAATGTATTTACGACCAATATACTTATGGTGTGGACTAGAGCCTACAGGTACACTTGTATTCGTACTTTCACGAATGTAAGTCTTATTAGTGAGGGATATTGTAATGACCCTTCCAATCAATTCTATAGTTTTGCAGGCATTTTGTGGATTTGAGCAAGCTTATAGTGACCTTATGCCATTGGTGATTTGTTGGGACTGTTGGGATGGCTATTGATTGGGTTATTTGGGAGTTAGGTGGATTTTGAGTTAATTAGGATGTTATACCTGTAAAATGAAGTTTTCAAAATAAAGTCCAAATAAATAGCCTCGGAATGGAATTCTGATGATTCCATTGGCTCTGGAACGGTCAAATTAGGCTAGGGGCATGTCCGGTACAATTATATCATGAATTACAAATTTGGTTATCGGAA
>DF359957.1:34193-57483 GCA_000787875.1 Solanum virginianum | reverse complement strand
TAAAATATTCATATATTATACGTAATTATATTTATGTCATCTACATATATCGTCTTATTAAGACTTTCAGATATCAGACTAGTATTATCTAACTTTTGATCATTTTAAGTTTGAATCTTTTTAATCCCGTTATGGAAAATGTATAATATTATATTTGAAGTATTTTTGTAATTACATTGTCATTAATGTATGGAGTAAATAGAAGTTTTTGTTTATATTAATTAAAAAAACTATGATAAATTATTATGATTTGAGAGCGTGGATAGCACGAGGAATTAGGCGCGTGTAAATAGGAGCAAATTTTTAAATGGTAGTTGTCGATTCGCGGGAAGATAAGTGACGGAAGCAAACTCTTTGTCGTTAATTACACCTAACTCATGCGTGGAAAAGTTTTAGTAATAAATAAATAAATAAATTTTAAATATGCTAAACTAATAACAAATCAATAAAATAATTTTTATCAATTTTAAGTTCTTAACGTTTGATTTTTGGTTTACCCAATAAGGATAATAATGAGAATTTTCATTAATAAAAATAGATAGAGTATGAAAGAGCAAAGATTAAAGACTAAACACTAGAGTCGATAACTAATCACTTAAGTAAGATAAAGATTAAAATAAGTAAATTACTACTATATATAGTGTTCTCTTACCATTAAATTATTAATATTTACTTTACGAAGAAGTAAAATAGTGAATTATTATATTCTTATTAGGTTATCGACTTACCCAATAACTCAATAGTAAGAATCGATATTGAACTGATAATCCAATAATATTTTTTTCAAAATCATTAAAAACCTGAGAACCTAATAACCCAATAACAATAAATCAATAACGTTTTTATCGATTCGATTTATCACTTGGTTCGATTTTTGCACACCCCTATACTTAGATAGCTAAGTTTATGTGACCAATTAATTATCAAGACATCGTTTGATTCGTAAATAAGTTATACTTGATTTATGTTATAATTAGGTTTCATATATAACATGGCATTTAATTATTTTTTCATGTAGCAAAATTTTTGAACTAAAGAGAGATTATATACACGTCATTAGAAATTAGTCGAGAAGTGTTTTACTTAGTATTAGCTTATGTATTATTGGGTGCCTAGAGTCCATCAAGATTTGGAATTTTAGGATGATAATTTGTCATATTCCCACTACTACAATGACCCTCGAGGATGTGGTTTAGTAGATGAAGCTGATTTTTTTTAATCGAAATTCAAAAAAAACTAAAATAGTTTAAATATATTTTTAACTCCTAGCTCTATACCATACTATTATTTTACCAGGATGTTGTAATTAATTAATATTCCCTCCGTCTCAAATTAATAGAATTTTTAAGACTTTTTCAATGTTCAAAATAGTTGAATTGTTCAAAGTTCAAAAAGAATGAAACTTTTTCCATATTTGTCATTTCATTTATTGAAGTTTTATATTTTCTAGGAGATAAATTACACTATATAGTTATGATTTTACAAGGGGCAATAGCGGAAAGTATGGTGTAAATTTTGTCTTTGAATGTCTTTCTTAATATGTATGCATTATCTTAAAAATTCAATTAATATGTGACGGAGGGAATATCATAATTATGGTTGGATTATTTATATTGAATAAGAATGTTCAATTTCTATTAAATACAAAATAAAAATAATCTTATATTTTCTTTCAAAACTATTATCCCTTATTTTTCTTATAATATATAACCAAATGATGAATGAGTGAAGAATTGCACCAATCATTATATAAACGAAATTAAAAATTATTTTATTCTTAAGTGGGGTTATGTCTTTAAAGAAGGAAAACTTGTTACGAAAGATTAAGAAATTAATTAATTGATGAAAAATTTATATTATATTATATTGATGACGTACTTTAGGACATTGAAGTCTTCGTTAAATAATTATGAAATAGTAGATATTAATACATGAAAATGATAGAGAAATTTACAAATGATATGAATGATTATTGTCCGTTGAAAAAAAATTAATCATTTTTCAAGAACATTAGATTATAAAGTGTATTTATTTTTATCCATGTTATATAATAATTGAGATTTACAAGTGTTAAGATTGTTTTTATATTTTTAAATGTCATGTTCAATTATATTAAAGACACATAAAATTAATTAGAGGGAATAATATATTTGAATAAGAAAATAATGGGAAACTTACTTTGATTGTATCGAGGTCTTCAACTTGTTTACATGATATTTTAAATTTTATTAAAAGTAAAGGGAAAAAAATATTTAACCTCAAGAAGAAATTAATGAGAAACTTACTTTCATGTATATCATGATATTAATTTTTGTGTTTATATTTTTTAGTAAATGTAGAAAAGCAAAAGAAAATTAATTTTTGTACTATTACAAAGAAGACTTAATAAATATATAAATATAATAGTTTCAATGTAATCATGTTGAGACTTTATGCATGTTAAGTCAATATTTATTAATTTTTTATTCTTTTTCAAATGAATATATATGTGACCTTTTGTACTATTTTAGGTTGGAAAGAAAAAAAAAAGTCATCATCAATTTCAGTTTTTTTATATTTTTTAAAAAAGAAAATCAACTAGTGTATGCATAATGGCTCAAAAAGTAGTTATGCAAAAAAAATATATAATATAAAAAGTATTTATATATTGTATGCATATGCATAATGCATATAATGAAGGAATTAATTATTATGGAGTAATAATTAATAATGAAGAAATTAATTATGATGTGATGATTAATAATGAACAACAAAGTATTGTCATATTATCGTAAGCTACTCCAAAGCATTTTTGTCTTTAAATACATAATATTCTTATTTCGTATTATTTCTCGTAAGAAATAAATAATATATACATTTCTCATAACTATTACACATATTATTATTTGATATTGCTATCCAAACTCTATGCATCAAATAATGCAATGATAATATTTTCTTACATGACCAATTAAATATTATATTTTTTTATTATTTATTTTAAATTTTTTACCAAGTTAATATTAGATAATCAATCAAAATATCCTTAGTGGGTCACTAAAAAAAGTTGAACGAAGTTATATATAATGTTTTCAAAAGGCAATAGAAAAGAAGCCACGTGATACCAAATCAATATGAATATTTGGGTATGGAGTCGTCTTTGTTAAGAAGTATTTACCCCTTAACGTGGAACTTCTTGGTACGAATTCAAATTTAGTTGAGCTCCAATGTCGATATTCAATGAATGAGAAACAAAAAAAAGAAGAGTAAGTGTTCATATTGAAATGTTTGTGATATCTCATGCAAATTTTTTTAACAACAATTTTTTTTGTCTTTTGATCTTTTGACTTCAAACTAAATAATTAGTAGTTAAAAAATGCAACAAGTTGTGTATTACTCATGTTTCTTATTATTTTTTTCTAGTCTGTTTAAAAAATTTTTTAATAATTTCTTTCAATATTACATGTGAGATATTTAAGATGCAAGACTAAATAAATCTTTCATACACTTAACATATTTTTAATTTAAGATCATAAAATTTAAAATTCTCATTATTTTTTTAGATTCAAGACTAAGTGAATATTTTGATACACTTAATATGTTTTAAATTTAAGATCATAAAATTTAAAATTCTCATTATTTTTTTAGATTCAAGACTAAGTGAATATTTTGATACACTTAATATGTTTTAAAATCATAAAATTTAAAATCTTCAATTAAACTTCGTGTCTAATTAAACTAAAACAATCAAATTGAAAAGAAAATGTGTTATTAGTCTAAATTATAGGCCTTAATAGTGTAAAAGTTGTTTGCATGATGATATCACTTAAAATGTAAATACAAATAACATAGACTCTATAAATTAGCATTAATTGACAATTTTAAATACTAAGAGTTATTATAATAAATTAATTATATTCACAGTATCAAAAATTCATTATACACTGATACACACTATACATAATTAATAAAAAAGTTACCCTAATTATTTAGCGACAATAATATGATTATCTCTATATTGCTAAATATTTTTACAATAATAATATTTTGATAAATAAAAAATTTATTACCACTAAATTAAATGTGAAATGGAACTAAAATCCTTATAGGTTTTTTCTTTTTTTATCTATTCGGTATCTGATGCCTTCATGGGAGCTCGATTACTTCAAATTTATATCGTGTAGGGCCCATTCGAAGGAAGCATTCACTATCAAAAAAATTCATATTCAAATCTCAAATTTAAAACTTCTAATTAAAGGAGAAATAACTTCATTCGGAAGATGATCCTTAATAGTTATTATTTCAGACCATTAAAAGACATGATTTTGGCCAACAATTAAACTACACATTCTATCCATTAAGCTCCAATGCTTTTTCACTAGTGGGATCTTTTTTCTTTTTAGGTTTTGTCTTTTCCAGTAAATGATAAACTCTTTTTTAAGTTTTAGATAGATATGATAGCTTTTTATTAAATTTTAATAAACAGATCTTTTGAAGTTGGATTAATGGCCTTTTATTCTTCCTAATGTCAACCTTCCCACACCTAATTATGCCCCTTCAAATTCTATAGAGATGGATATATACCTAATTAAGCTTTATTAATATAGTTAATCTTTTGATGCCATGCAGGAATCCCCCGGTCGAGAAGGATCATCTATAAAGTTATTCATTTTATATGTATTCAGACCAAAAGTTGACATAGATATTAGGGGTGAACAAAATCAAATCGCAAATCAAGTTAATTCGAGAAAAAAAATTCAACTAGTGGTTTGATTTGACTTGGTTTGGTATTGACAAAAAAAACTCAACTATATTTAGGTTGGTTTGATTTAATTTAATTTGGAATTTCAGATGATCTAATAAAGGTTGTAGTTCATAGATATTAGTAGGATAATTACTTTTTTGAGTTTCTTTTATAATATATTTACTATTTTTAATTTATTATCTAGGTATACCATATTTAGAAAATATTTATCATTTGTAGTAATTGTACTATGCATTAAAAGTGAATTATATATGTAATATCTCGCTCTCTCTCTCTCTATATATATATTATAAATGTATTACATTTATTTAGGTAAAAAAAAAATTGCATTATATGTTAAAAACGAATTATGCATATTACATAGATGTATCATGTATTATACTATGTATAAAAATGAATTTAAATGCAATATAGATGTATTGTAAATGTTTTAAAATGTATTAGACTTATTTTCTGCAAATGTCTTAAAATGTATTAGACTTATTTTAATAAAAAATCTAAATTATATATTTAAAGTGAATTATACATGTATTAAGATTAATTTATATGACTATAAATGGTGAATAGTTTTTAAATATGGTATATTTAGGTAAGTTTTCCTTAGTAACCCGAAAGCTCAAATCAAAGTTCAAATCAATTCTAATACTAGCAAAAAAAAAATTAATCCAATACTAAGAATGACAATAATAAGAATATTTGTCTTTAGTTTTACATTGGATTAGTAATTAAAATACAGAAACTAATTTTAATTTTTCTTTAATGTTTGCTCATGTAAATAATAAGTCTTATTAAACTTATGAACCCGAGGTTGAAAAACCCAAGTTTTATTGATTTGGTTTGATTTTTATATTTAAAAACCCGACACAAATAGTTTGGTTTGATATTTAAAAAATTCGAACCAACCCGGTCCATGAACACCCCTATTATTAGATATTATGGATATATAGAATTCTTTTTTTTTTTCATTTTATTTATCTTAGATCGAAAAAATATTTGGGGGGATGCGATTAAACAGAATATGACACAACTTCATATCACCGATGACATGATCTTAGATAGAAATGAATGGAGATCGCGTGTTATGGTAGAAGGCTAGTAGGCTTAGTAGGGGTAAGATGATGTCTTATCTTATGATATAGTAGGATTGTAGAATTAGTTGTGTCATTATATATTGTATTGTTAGCAGCCGTCATTTATTTTGTTATTCGTATTGTATTTATGAGTTTCCAATTGCTTTTCATAATAGTCATTTTTGTATCTAGTATTTTTTTACTTTTGGGGGTGATATATTTACATTGAGAGTCTCTTCGAAAAACAGTCTCTCTATTTCTATGAGATAGTGGTAAGTTATGCGTACATTTTATCTTTTTCAGACCCCATTTATGAGATTTTACTGAGTAAATTGTTGTTATATATATAAAAACAAAAAGTAGCATTATACTATACATATCAGACACTAAAAAGTTTCCACGTAATTAATTGGAATAATAAACTAGGGTGTTAAGTTGCATGCATTTAATTTTAATTAATTATACGTAATCAAGCATTATGCTTTATAATTTTTTTATGACTAGTCAAGGGATATGCACTTATAGTAGTATTTTTAATTATATTCCATAAAATTGTTTTAGTATTTTTTTTTTCAAATTTACTCTTAGTTGTTGTCATGGCCCAATCTCAACTACATCATTACACACTCTCTTGGTCACTATAATTTTATATTATACTATCTCACGAGTTATGTTCTACACTTTTAAATAATTATATTTTATTTAACGCGATTGCTAAAGATAAACCCTAAAAATCACCATATTTGAAAAAAAAAAAAAACACGTGCAATTATATGTTTTGATGCTTAACTTTAATCTGAAAAGTATTGCTTCGATAGTTGAATCTCGAAATTATCCTTATACAACCCTCAAATTTTCTTTCTCATTTTGATGTGAGATTTACCTAAGACAAATTTTAGAGTGAAATTGTTTGGATGTCATGCATTACAAAAATAAAATAAAAATTAGTAAATGCGGACATTGGAATTGAACCATCAATGTCTTTGGGTTGTTAGTCAAACCTTCTTAGGTCTCACGTCCTTGCTGATATTTATTCCACCACCATGCTAATTAAAGCATGATATTCACTTACTATCTATCGTACCTCAAGTTCAATTATTAAGATATTATCTTTATATAATGATAAACTTTCCCCCTCCATTTCAATATGGGATTTGTCTAAGATAAATTTTACAACCAATCACTTTAGAGTTCAATCAAGTGAAATATTTAAGGAAAGAATACTTTAGAAATAGTTTCACTACTTAGGCTATTGAATGTACATATTAAAGAATGTCCAAGAATATTCTGCATAATATATAAAAATGCTCTTTAATTTGGTTTTAATTAATATTTGTGTTCTTTAATTTTGAGTAAGTATAAGTAGACACTTAAACTTATATATGATTGAACAAATAGATATACATGTCCTACGTAGCGTTCTACATGACAATTTACAGTCCCATGTGACGTGCTACGTGTAGTATGCCATGTAGACATGTATATCTACTTATTCAACTTTATACAAGTTTAAGTGATGCCCACTTATGCATATCAAAAATTGAAGACACATACCCTACGTGGCATTTTACATGACAATTTGTGGTTCTACATGGCGTCCTACGGGTATTATGCCATATAGGACATGTGTATCTACTTATTCAATTTTATACAAGTTTAAGTATCTACTTATACACATCTAAAGTTGGATGGCGCAACTATTATATGAGGCCAAATTGAAGGGAATATATATATATATATATAATATCAAAATATTAAGATAGATAATATGAATGGAAGATAGTACATTTCTATAACATCCAAGTGTGGATAAAAAACTTGGACATAAAAGAGTTATTTATCTATCTACATTTCTTTTTTCTTCTCTTAATACTTTTTTTTAATTATAATTTTATATTAATTATCAAATAATGTAAATAATTGTTACCACTCTCTTTTTACTTTTCATGCTCCAACTTTATCTCTTTCCACCAGACCAGTACATACTAGTATTAATTAATCAGTAAAAATATGTGGACAAAAAAATGTGCCCACCTAATGATTATGTGAGAGAGGTGAATATATTAAAGTTTTGTACTAGAAGTTGAAAAAAAGCTACTATGAATAATGAGATATTGAATATTTTTAATAGTATGAATGATTGAGATATTATGTAAATTCAAATTAGTTGAACGGTGAAATTTGATATCTAATTGTTATACCAATGCAACATCCCTAATGAAATGTCCATTAAATTGACATTTACTTTACTTTCGTTATGTGAAGGAAGTGATGATAATGATATAAAGTTTAATATTGACTGTGCAAAAACCTTTTCATATAATTGAGGTTATTGCCTCTAGCTCATAAGTGAGTCAACCAAGAAACTGTGCCATATATACTTTCAGCCTTCCAGGAATAGTAGTAATCAATCAATCATAAAGCAAGGATTTATAATAATTTGCATAATAATAAACCTTACGATTATTTATTACACATTTTTATGATAATAGTGAGAAGAAATAGCTAATTAATTATAGTAGTGTCAGATGAGTGGGTTGAGCTGAATTTGATAATGTTGAAATTGAGTTGAGCACGATCTGTCCAAATATTACTTAGGCTAAAGCGAGTTGGGGTGAAATGAGCTAAAAACAAATCATAATCCAATTCGTTCAAGTGTTATTAAGTTTTTAAATCCAAAGTATATGTCTTATAATTTGTTTAATGGTTACACCAAGGGATCAAAAAGAGCCCAATTAACAAAATAAGCAGGTTATTAATTTATCCAAACCTAAATGAGTTAGCGGATCATGATTTTATGAACAAATTTTACCATTTCTGACTAATCCAAACAAATATTTTAATCTATAAAATAACTTTATCTACATCATCTCTCTGACCAAACAACCCTAAAAGTATAAGTACTGTTAATAACTATTACTCCTACCTAATTATGAATCATAACAACTTACTAATTGAAGATTGACTTTGGGGGTTAGCTCACTTTCATTTTCAAGAATTGGCCCTTTGCTTGACACCAAAGAACAATTCTTTAAAATAAACACTTTATATAGGAATTAATAAAAATTAGAACAAAAAAGAATAATATTGTGATTTAACTTGTAGTTGGAATACATTGTGATAATGCACCACATTGAAACTATTTAATCCAACAGGATGCATGACCTGTGGTAGTATCAGTTATGCAATCTAGCAAATATTTGTGACAAGTCACTTTCCATTTATGTTCCAATAGTACTTTCATATTTTATCATTTAGCAAACAAGAAAAGTCACCACCAAAGGATGCGGTGCATTTGATGGGGGTATTTTTTATTTTTTAACTAGAGGTCTCGCGTTCAAGTCTTGAGACTAGAAAAACTCTTTCATAGGAAATGCTTCCCTCCAAATAAGGCCTGACGTGACACGAATCTAGATATAATCAAGTTTTAATGTGAATACCGCACGGGGCAAAAAAAAAAGGGAAGAAAAGTGGAAAATTTTGCTTTCTTTTCCTCATGTGATTTTTTGGCTAGGGGTTGGTCCGCATCTACTTTAATCTTTACATACATATAAATTTTCCTAGACAAAGTGATAAACATTTCTTGCAAGCCCCCACTCCCACCCCCAACCCAATCTCATCTTTATAAATAGGATATATATATATCCAAAGATATACATGTTTAAGAATAGAAACTTCTAAAGTACTAACATTCTTTTTACTAGATAAAACTATATAATGTACTAAATAAAAAGCATAACATTGTTTCACTTTTCCCTTTATCATGTTATTGTAAATAATTCTTTTGAGTGGTGATCAAAGAACATTCACATTTCATTTCATTCATAAGAATCCACATCTTTTGAAGGTGAAATATCATAACATCTCCTAAAACCAATTTGAATTTTTTTTCATCTCACTAAATTGATAATTCCTTCTTTTTTAAAGAATAAAGTTCTAATTTGTAATGTGAATGTAAGAAAGTTTTGCCTGTAAAACAAGAGTTCAAGATATTTTAAGAAGTTACAGAAAGTGAAGATAGCATAACAGTGTGTTAACTATTGGGCATGAGTTTCAATTGTATTGACTCCTGAATAAAATGTTAATTTGTGACTAACAAAATATGTTCATTGTATCGAAATGTCCTAAACTTTTGTCTCAAAGAAGAAACTAATTTATATCGGATGAACAATAAAGATCATTTCTTAACGTTTTATCGAGGAGAGCCAAAAATTTAAAAACACCTCTCATGAAGGACAATTAAATGTATTTCATGTTTTAAGATTGTGCATGATTTTTAAAATATTACAAACGTCATAAACTAAATATAATATGTCCCACTTAGCCATAAGATAAGATTAAGGATAACAATTTAATTTGGTGAGGATGCAAAAATGTGTAAAGATACAATAACATGTTAGGTACTTTCATATATTATTTAAATAAATTCAATGGATAAATGATTTTCCTTTTCATTTTCTGTTTGATAACTTTGATTGGTAGATTATATGGAAAAATACGTCACACTTTCCTCAACTTTATGTATTTTTCCTCTCAAGTGCTTTAAGTGGATTTGTCACTAAAATGGGCTAAGGTGTCACCACAATTCGAAGTATCTTTTTTATAAGTGTCTCTATTTGCATGGAGAATTCGCTGCTGATAGATCTCGTTTAGTGTCCCCTGCTACCTTCCGACCAAGGAAAATATGTATGTAGAGATTCAATTCATAAAAATAAAAAAGAAAATCTTTGATAAATTTAGATTCTCAACCCCATTGGATCTAGGGATGGATCTAAGGTAGAGCGTGATAATTCAGTTGAATTAAATAGTTTTGATTCAGATTTTATATATTTTTTTCTTAAAAAATTTATCAAAAATACGAAAATTATTTAGTTTAGAAAATAATCATTTCCTTATACCTTATACAACATTTGGTAAGTAGATACGAAAATAGATTATTTATATATAAAATTAATACGACGGTTGGTTGACAATTTAGAAACTCGCAAAATTAATAGATATACAAGTTATGACATAATTAATGTATTATTTTATGTAGTATACAAGGTGGAATAACTGAACGTGTATAACTAACCTTTCATAACTCATACATATATAAAATGATATATAAATCCACTCGTAACTAATTTCTACATTACTAAAACCTATATAACTCTAACCAGCTACCGAGCAACCCCTATGTGTATTTACAAGTGTGTGTATAATGTTGTGTATTGAAGTGGCTAGATTGGTTAACAAGTTGATCTGGTTTGGATTAGGGATGGATTGGGCTATATGTTTTAGAGGGACGGGCTGAATACGAGCCCGACTTCTTTCAATTTTCTTTTGTTGAGCCTCTATAGGAATTTTCACATATAGCCACTCAAAAATATCTTAATTATATTTCATAGCTATAGTTTGGATAATTATATTTTATAACTATAGTTATACCAAAGTTTGTATAATTCGTGCAACATCTATATATTTTTGTATAATTCTCTATACAATTCGCAAAATTTTGTATAGCGTTATACTTCGCTATACGATTCATGCACAATATTTGTATAATTTGCGATATAATTTGCAATTTTATATATTTTATTATACAATTTGTAACCACAGAAGAACAAAAACTATAATTTTAAAACGTGAGAATTTCCATCTTACATAAAATTTCACTTAGACAATGTTAAAGATTATAAAAGAAAAGTACTAAATTTATATAAAGAAAGAACCAAAAAAACTACAAAACTTTTAACAAAAATATTTTAGAATTTTGAATTAAACTATTCAAACCTTCATATATTAATGAATAAATTTCTTACAACATCTAAGGTAATATATTACAATGCTTGGATAACATATTAATCCTTATTATCATAAATAATACTATATAAAATTAAATTTTGTATTTTTAAGACACTATATCAAGTGTTTGGGGACAACTAACAACTTAGAATTCATAAATTGCCTAATCAAAAGGTAAATATGTTTGACTAAATCAAAAGGTAAATATATTATTTTGGTGAAGCTAGGTAGATTTAGCAAGTATGGACATTTCATAGGATTGCAACATCAAAATCCTGCCCACCACTATGTTTTCCATAAGTTATTGCACTTGAAGATTACAATAAGGAGTTTTGTTTTCACCAGACAACAAATAATGAACAACAACAAAAATAATAATAGAGAAACAAGTAACCAATTCAAAAACAATTAAAGAACTAGAAACAACAATAATAAGTTGAACAAGATTATTAATTTTAAAAATACTCTTCTCTAGGAACTCAATTGTTTTCACAATAGGATCTTCTTCATACATTCTGACTCACTCTGAGCATGGCTCTTAGCAACATTTACAATGTCAACATTACCGATAATTTTATGTTTGAAAGAATTTTAAATAGATAACCACCATTTTCTTTAGCTTTATTGGAGAAAAAGGGCAACTTTTGTATCTATATTTCAAATTTAATTAGAGATGCTCATGATTCGATTTTCATCAATAAATAAATAAATATAAAGTATGTAACTTGTGATAGACATGACAAAATGAGTATTTAAAAGATGACATGATTAAAAATTAATTATTAATAAAAAAATAAAAATTAAATTCTAAATTGATGAAATTTGTCACATGACTATGAAGAAGATCATGAAACCTATAAAATGATATGGTCGCCACCTCTTTATCTCACTTCATCTTTTTTCCAATCCTATTTTTAAACCTAACTCTCTTCTCAATAGGCAATTCTATTTAATCCTATGGACAAACTAAAATAACATATTTGAAAGTTGAAACGATAACTACCTAGAAAGATGTTGATGATGGAAGAATTGGAGGAAAATAACATATTTGGTGTTCCATAGGTATAAGTAGGAGTGAACAAAACTAAATAGGAAATTGAATCAAATCGCAAATCAAGTCAATTCTTCGAAAAAAACTTGACTAGTGGTTCGATTTGACTTGGTTTGGTGTTGACAAAAAAAACCCGATTATATTTGAGTTGGTTTGGTTTTGATTTTAAAAAACCAACCCAAGGTCAAACCAACCCGACATCTACACACACATATAATATATATATATATATATATATATATATATTGTAAATGTCTTAAAATGTATTAGACTTATTTTGATTAAAACAAAATCTCTATGCATATTATATTATATAGATGTATCGTGCATTATACTATGTATAAAAATGAATTTACATGCAATATAGATGTATTGTAAATATCTTAAAATGTATTAGACTTATTTTGATTAAAAAAATCTAAATTATATATTTAAAGTGAATTATACATGTATTAAGATTAGTTTATATGATTATAAATGGGAAATAATATATATATATATATATATATATATATATATTGGTTTGGTTTGGTGTTTAAAAAATTCAAACCAATCCGAACCAATCCGAAATTGAAAAACCCGAATGATTTGGTTTGGTTTGGTTTATATATTAAAAAATCCGACATAAATGGTTTGGTTTGGTGTTTAAAAAATCCGAACCAATCCGGACCACGCACACCCCCCGACATAAATGGTTTGATTTGGTGTTTAAAAAATCCGAACCAACCCGGACTATGTACATCCCTAGCCGTATAAGATTAAATTGGTGTATCTAAATGAAATATGCACTTTAATTTATTAATATGTATAACTTTTTGCAATGTATATATCGATTGGATTGAAATATCTAAGTGAAATATACATACAATTTTAAAGAGTCATCGATGACATAATCCTATAAGTTATAACGGGTTGATCTTTGCTTTGAGAAAGCAATTCAAAGAGCAAATTCAAACATTTTGACAACCTCTATCTTCTGGTGACAATTAAAGAATGGAAGTTCCATTTTTAAAACGTGAAAATTGTCATATATAGTTTCACCACATTAAATTCATGTACTTTGTGAAAGTAACAACTAATAATTAATATCAACAAGATAAATATATCATATTTTTATAATGTATCTAGTGCTCAATTATTTTATATTTGTTTGAGAATTTCACTTTGAAGGTAAATTATTCCTTCCAAAGGCAACTTCATAGAAATTTCTTATTATAGATGAAGAAGTTATCATCTATCCTAATATTTTAAGATGATATTTTTGATTAAAAACAAAAAAGTAATTAATATTTTATTCTAATATTCAAACATGAAACCTTGATTAAAAATAAATGAATATTTATCAACTTATTACAAACTTTTGGTGGTATAATCAAAGGCAAATATTTTGTGCATTAAGAGACCAATTTGACTTGGAGTATGGTACATGCCTAGTGCCTACTTGTTTGGTGCTAGTCTTTCTCTCTTTATCAAAAATAGGAAAAGCTAACCCAAAATAAATAAATTAATACTCCAATAAGTTGAATATACCCAAATTAAAAAATGTCATGGATAAGAAGAAGATGCATTTAATTTATTTATGAATTATATATTATTAGTTAGATAGAATTGTGTCTTTTGAAAAGTTCTAATTCATGAAGTAATGTATTGTCACATCCAAATTAAGCAATACTAGTAATACTAGCAACTCTTTTGGACCAAGAATTTAATATTAATTTCAAAGAGGATGCGTGTTAAGCAATCAATTATATATTCTTTCTACGTGTTCATTTAATATTTAATATTTGATATTTCTAATGAAAGGTAAATTATTATATTTTTTCCATCAAAACCTCTTATTTACGATTGAGAGAAACACCCTTTATGGATAATTACATGTCTAAATTCTATAGGTGAGATATGTGAAATATAGAATAAATATAGAATGGACGCAGACCTTTTATATCTTGTGAAGATAGCGAGACTTTATCCGAAGGACCCTTGACAATTCACATGAAAAAAGCTCTTTATATATTAAAAATTAAAATTGATCAAAATTCATATTGGATATCTTTGATAAATAATAAATAATTATATTCATTCCACCGCAATTTTTCGTCAGAACCAATCAACTAAACCAACCATCTTCATGACAACTACCTAGATCTACTTGAATGAACTATGTAATTAATTTAATACAATAATCATTTGAGACTTATTTCTAATCATAGAGTAGTTTTCGTAATTAATTGGAATTGAACATCTACTTCGTCATTAATTTATGAAAAAGAATATGTTATCACGTTCAAATAGTATTAGTTAAAATATACATTAATTACACTAAACACCTTTCTAGATTTTAGACATTATAATATTTTTAATCTAGGATTTCTATCTTAGAGATTTTATACATTTGTAGAATGTTTGTGAATTTGTCAATTTTGATATATGTTGTCTATATAGCATGATGTTGACATAAGAAAAGTTTTAAAATAGATTGACATAATTAATAAAAATTCATATAATTAATTTTAATTCGATGGATAATTTTTGTTATCATGAAATAATAAGTAATTAAAATGATGGACTCGATTAAATATTAATAAGGAATAACACTGTTATTTCTGTCCTTTTTTTATTTATCTATTATACTTCCTCTATTTTGTGTTATTTGGTCTCATATTAAATTTTTTCATTAATTTTACTTATCCAATAAATTAAAAGATTTTTATAATTTTTTTTCTTTTGACTTTTATTGAATGACTACAGAAAGAAAGTACGAATGGTCAAATTTAAATTTTTAGAATATAATTAATAATGTTAGTTTAATAAAATAAATTTTTAATAAATATTTTCTTAGGGAGAGTATCTAGTCAATTTGGACCAAAATAAAATAAAAAGGATGGATTACAAAAAATAGATCTTACTTTACTCGTCTAGTTTAAAAGTAATTCTTAAAATATATATTCAATAATTGATATAGTAAAATTATCACTTATTTTATTTATTATTATTTTTTAAATGTGTGTCAAGTCAATAAATTAAACAAGTAAAAAATGAACAAAGAAAAATAAGGGCAGAGTTACATTCATACAAGGTGGTCGGATAAACACCCTTCTTCAGGATTTTTTTTGAATATATAGGTTAAATATAAATATTTTGATATATATTAATTTTTGAACACCTTTGATACAAAAATTATCCATATTCTAAAATCATCCATTCACCTTTGATACCCTTAAAGTATGGATATATTAGCCAAACAATATTTCTAATTAATTTTTTAAAGATTGTATCGAACCTTATCGTGACAATTAAAGTGGACCGAATGAAATAAAAAAATTTCATTTTACTCCTACAATTAATATGACGTTTGAAAGTTTAAACAAATTTTAAAGATACAAAATTTCTTTTTTCAAGGAGCTATTAATTAATATGAACCAAGGGCGAAGTATAATAGACAATTAAGTTTTTAGGATACAACATATTTCTCAGTATTACACAGCCCAACAGATTTAACAGGCATTCAGATAGTAATACGTGTTAGACTAATACTGCATTCTAAATTTCCCAGTCATTTACCAAATTCACTACCAAAGTTATAGCGTTTAACAGAGTCATTTCAAGAGTTACCGCTTTTAACAGATTCATTTACAGCCAAACAATATTAAATTAATCTACTAATGATTTCTTAATTATCGTGTAAATAAAAACTAAAAAATACTCATCTAACATGTTATAAAGGGAGTTATAATTTTCTTACGAAAACGTATAAAAGAGAATTACGATGATAATTTCCGAATTTCGACAAAATATAAATAGTGTAAGAATATTAATTAGATCTACCCAATATTTCACTCGGACAATAATACCCTTTTAACAAGACGGTTCGGTTTTTTTTTTGTTCATTTCATTGCATATATATATCATTTCCTTGTGGGGTTTTAGCACTGTTTGTTTCGGTTTTTTTATTTTCAAACCCAGAGGTTTTTCATTTTTATCCAAAAAAAATTCATTGAAGAAAAAATTAAATCAAATTCAACAGAAATTAATTCTCATCTTTTTTTTCTGCAATTTTTGTTGCTTGATTTTGAAATTCTCGAAGAATTTGTACAGAATCACATCTAGATCTCTCTCTCTCAGGTAAGTTAAATTTTGTTTGTTTGTTTGGTTAGTTTTTGTGATGTGAATTTTGTGTTCTGCATTTGATTTGTATGATTTTTTGTTCATTTGATTGGTTGTAATTCGGTTGAATTATTGAATTTTGGTGTGTTTTTTGCGATGTATTTGATTTGAGTATGTTTGATTGAATTTCTGTCACTTTGATCATTTGTGAGATCTGATCGGATTTTGCTGAATTTCGTTTTATTGATCGCGTGAAATTTAAGGATTCTAGAGAGGTTTTTTCTTTATACCTCCGGAAAAAAATGGAGCTGGAAATAAAATTAGAATTAGAATTTTCTGTTGGAAGTGTTTTTTTTTTTTTTTAATTGTTGGAAATGTGATTTCAGAAAAGTGATCTGGTGTAACTGATTGGTAATTGCGAAGAAGTATTTTATTTTTCGGATTTTTCGAGAATTGGTGGAGTTTTCTGGTTTTGATCCGAGTATTTAACTTTAAATTGTATAAAATTGATGAATCAAATAGTGAAAATGGAAAATGATTTAGGTGTGTTTGTTTCTGTATGATTGCTGATTGGAAGTTGGAGTTGTAGGGACGGATCTGCTTTGTGGAATGAAAGTTTTTGTTGGAGTTATGTTGCTCGGACTCTCAAAAAAGTCAGATGAGTGCGTATCGGATCTTCTAAAAGTAGTGCATTTTTGGAGGATCCGATGTGAGTACAGCAGGTATTTTTGGATGGAGAGTCCATGCAACATACTCACTGTTTGCTGCAACTAGCTGGTTGATATATTGGATGAATGGGCAAGATCAAACATATGCAGAGTGATATTACACATGTTACATGATCTTCATCTAGACGTATAGTTTTGTGTATTGGGCTATAAGCCGAGGTGTTTACTTCTTCTACCCGGAGAATACTATTTCATCTGAGATATTTGAAACCGAACTTGTTTTGTAACAACTTTAATGCTGATAGCCATCATTTCTAGGATGATCATTTACTATTTATGATCTCAGCATTCCAAATTATCAACTCCAAACATCTTGAGGGGCTTTGAGTGCAATGATAAATGCCACCCCGAAACTGAATCAAGTAGCTTCATTTATATTACTGTGCCTTTGTATAGTCGTCAATAAATGTCCTGAATGTTCTGATTTGGGAGTGATGTATCATTTTGCCATTTGCGTTGTGCTGTATGGGGTGATTTATAACTAGCTTTCTTTACTGGTCTAGATTGAAGTGATATTGGTGGCGCTGGCTCTGGCTCATTGTACATGATCATCACATATTGGTGTGATATCTAAGATATGTTGTCGAAGAAGAGAGTAAGACATGGTTTCAGTGGCTATGAATTTCCTGTTATACCGAAAGCTCCTAGATCAGTTAAAGTAAGTACATGGAAATAGTAAATATTATCCATTCTGTTACAAGTTTTCTTTTTTTTTTTGTTTATGCTTTTCTAAATATTCCTGCAATTCCAATTTCTTTCAGAGGAGACATTCGCACAAAAATACAGACAATGACCAAATTTGTCCATTTGAATTACTGGCTGCTGTTGCTGGTGAACTTTTACAGGAAAGCGAAGGCTCTGCTTGTAGTAATGCAGCGGTAGGAAAAGATGATCTCTCTGATTGCAGGGAAGTTATTAAATGTGAACAACTCAAAGAAGATAAAGCTGTGAAATCAGAGTGCTTTGACCAGGGGAGCTGTGTGGAAAGCACTTATATACCGCAACCTGCAGTGCAAGGGCAGGATCTCAAGTATAGTTTGAATAAACCTAATCATATAGAAAATAACAGTTTCCACAAGAACACTCGTACTGTTCTTGATTCTGATCATTCAGGAAAAGACTGGTCGTACACAAAGTTGGAAAACTGTAAGGAGGTCAATATAGATGGAAAGTTCCACACAAAAGTAGAAGGTGGATCCTCTAATCTCGAGGATGTCTATGATAAGAGAACTGAGACAGGTACTCAACAACAATTAGATGACGACAGCAAGCAGACTGAAGACTTAACTCTGGCCAACTCTTGCAGTGTGAAGGGTCCAACTGAGAAACATGTGAATAACAATTCCGCAATTAACTCAGACAGTAGTGTACAGTTGCCCTGGCACAGGGCGGTTCCTAGGCCTTCTTTTGGAATGAAAAGGAACAATGTTAAGTTAGGTATTAGAGATGATGACGAAAATTCTTTTGGGTCTTATAGACACAGCACAAATGTAAGAGCCTTCAGGCAAACATCACGTATTGGATACAGAAGAATGAGAAAGATGACTTCTAGACGCTGGCAAGTAGTTCCTCAGTTGAAGGATTGGGAACGTTCATGCTCCAGTAAGTGGAGTTATACCTCTTAGAATTTTGTTACTTTCTGTTAGCTTGTTATCAGTCATCTTTTAACAGCATGGTTTTGGTGTCATAGAATATGGAATGAAGTCTATTCACAGAAACAGGAAAAGAGTATGTGCACTGGAAAGATGCCGATATGAAATTCCGTCAAAGAGAAGGAAATTGTGTCACTATAGCTCCGTTGTTGCTTATGACCAGAAGGCCAATAGTAAAAGCATTTCAAACTCACCTGACAAGGGAATCGAGAGAGACACTATAGGAGCTGGTGCTTCAGCTTCAGTCAAAAATTATCGAAAGAACGATCATCATGGTAAGAACCTTGAAACTTTTTTTATTTGTGGATTTGACACATTGTTTGATGTTTTTAACATGGATTTAGTTTATTTCTCAGTAAAATTTAGCATCAAGTCATTCAAGGTGCCGGAGCTTTTCATCGAGGTACCTGAAAATGAAACTGTTGGTTCACTGAAGGTACGCATCTTATTTATGTCCATGATGAAGATTACTTAATCTTTTGTATCTAAGGAATTCTGATTTGACTTGGGTTTCCATATTTACGAGGATCTCCTATTTCCCAAGCCCTTCATTTGTCACTAACTACAGTAATCATTACATTTTAATATTTATAGTATGCTCCCTTTGATGACACAGAGGACCGTAATGGAGGCTGTAAAAACTATTCTGGGAAGTGGATTGCGTGTCGGTATGGTTATCCAAGGGAAGAAGGTCAGAGATGACAATAAAACTCTACAGCAGGCTGGTATCTCTCAGAATGGCAACCTCGATACTTTGGGTTTTACGTTGGAGCCAAGTTCTTATCCAGTTTCTCCATCGTTGCATTCTAAAAATCTTCCTGCTTTGTCACCATATGTTGCTGATAATGAACTAACTCGGTATAGTAGAGGACTTGCAAACTTTGTGCTTTTGACTGCTATTCCATTAGACAGCTATCGAAGTTAAAAAAAGACTCTAGTTTCAATCGATCATAGCTACCATACAGCAGTTTATTGTGCTTTGGACTAATATAGCATCTTTGTTATTCAGACGGCCACATAGTCCTGTCATGGAATTAGAGCTTCCAAGTGCTTTGTCGGCTCCTTCAGAGACTAGGTTGGACGAGCATGCTGAAGATTACCATGAATCGGCACTCTCACCTTCAAATCCTACTCATCCACCAAGTGATGTAGCTACTCCTGATTCTAGAGCCTTGGTAATCGTTTCTCCTGTGAAAGCTGATGCACATCCGGTCATCCCCGTGAACACAAAAAATAGATGTTCTGAACTTTCGCAACGTAGAACTAGGAGACCATTTTCAGTTGCAGAAGTAGAAGCACTCGTTGAAGCTGTGGAGCAGCTTGGAACTGGAAGGTATCTGAACTATATCCCATTTTCCCCTCACAATCCAAAGAAACTCTCAGAAGTTTGTGATCCTCTAAGGAATTGCACTCTTATTAATCTCTTATTATATGCAGGTGGCGTGACGTCAAAATCCGTGCTTTTGAGTTTGCTGACCATCGAACTTATGTTGACGTGAAGGTTAGACATCTAACTAGTGCATTTTATCTTTTTCCGTAAATGAAGAAAGGATACCATTTAATTCACTCGGAAAAGCCTCTCTACCTCCTAAGGTAGGGGTAAGGTCTACGTACACTTTACCCTTTCCAGTCCCCACTGCAAAATCAGAATAATGTGTTGTTCTTGATAAGCTTAGATTGTCTACTAAATCTTAATTCTGTATTAACAAAGCTAATGACTGTTTTTCGTCATCTCGGTGATGTGTGGTTCTTGGTTTACATTAGGATAAATGGAAGACATTAGTCCATACAGCAAGCATTGCCCCACAGCAAAGAAGGGGTGAGCCAGTACCACAGGAGCTTCTGGACAGGGTCTTAATTGCCCATAGCTACTGGTCTAAGCAACATGAGAAGCAACAGGCTGAACCTCCAAAAATGGCCAAGGTGCAGATGCAGAACGTTGGCGCCTTAGAGAACAACAACAACAACAACAACAGTTCCGCCTCAATGCCAAGCAAGATGGGATCGACTGTATGAATCCCTCATTGTTTATAGGTAACACAACGATGAATTTGTAAAGAAAATCTCTTTCTGATGACTAGTTAACGCAACTCGACACGCACACTGTTTGTCCTCTGTGACTGGAAAGATGGGCAAGTAGTTGTAAATTATTCATTGAATAAAGCAGTCTAACAAACAGGCATTAGGGGTATCTCTTTGTTGATGTTGGTTCTATTCTTTTATGTAATTGTTAGCATGGGATTAACAATATGCAACAATTTGAATGTATTATGTACATTAAGTTGTTTACTGGTATTATTTCAATGTATTCTCTCTGCCAATACTATTTGTTCATTTTACATTTTGTAATTTCAACATGATATACTTTGTCCTTCGTCGAAGGTTTTCCGAAAACAGTCTTTCTATCTCTATAAGGTAGTGGTAAAGTTTATGTACATTTGGAATTCCACTGTTGTTGTCGTTGTTGTATACTTGTCCTTTGTGCTTCTATCGTCGGTCTATCAAAAATAATCTTTCTACCTTTCAAGGTTGGGATAGTTAAAATCTTTAGATATGCATTTGTAAAATTGAAGTAATTATATATTGAAGCCAAAATTTGAATGCCGATTTATGTGATATAGCTAGAAAGTTAAACCAAGAACGAAAAATGAATTAAAAATACAATAACATAATAATAATAATAATAAATTGATAGTGAAGTAATCCCTTTCTTTAAGCAAGACGTTACTTGCGGCATGAGATATAAAGACCATACTTTACGTTGCTTCAAAAGAGGGGCAACAATTCATGTATTTTTGTCAAAGTAATATTAAAATTTTCTCGTATTTGATATTTATATCAAATAAATAAATGTAAAATTCGTCTCCTTTTAACTTTTTAGCATGTTAGACTATAGCTAGGTTGATATATATTTTTATTTTAATTCATACTTTTTTAATTAAATATATTTTATTAATGTAATCATGCAAACATCGAATACGAATAAAATATTATGGGGACAGACAAATGCATAGGTAAATAGGTTGTTACAACTGATTCCTTCTTACGTTTATATTAAGCAACAAGAACCCCTTTTTTGCCTTAAGGGGTTGTTTGGTTGCTTGTTTGATAGTAGAATTTAGTTACGTACGTATTAATTATGCGATATTATAAATTGATCGCTAAGTATACTATATTTATATGTTGAATATTAGTTATTAGTTATGATGATTTTAATAAATGAACCAAGAATCAAATGACCTTTTAGGGTTTGGTATTACTGTTTGATCGGATTGATTGATGAGGAATTTTCATATATAACTACTTAAAAATACCTTAATTATGTTTTATAGCTATAATTTGGATAATTACATTTTGTAACTATAATTATAGTAGTAGTATGCGTTTGTATACTTCGCTATGCAATTCGTAGAATTTGTGTAGCGTTTGTATATTTCACTATACAATTCGTGTACAGCGTTTGTATAATTCGTTATAAAAATTATAGTGTTTGTATATTTTCACTATACAATTCATAGCATTTATACATTTCGCTATACAATTTGATTCGCGTGCAACTTTTGTATAATCGCGCACAACGTTTGTGTAAATTGCACAAATTATACAAAACTCAAACTGTAATTATAATTAGATGTTTACCATGAGCCATTTCAATTAGATTTCTTTATATTTGAGACATGTATATGCAATCGTTTTTTATAGAGCACATCAAAACACTTCATTCCCCAAAAAATGGGACTTTAATTTCCAAATACAAATTTGAATTAGTCAAACGTCAAAATGAATATAGAATATCGGGTGAAACACCAAAACAAAGAAATGCAACTTTTGGTGTTGCAGTAGAAACCTTCATTCTTAATCAGAAGTCTCATATTTGAACCTGAATGTACAATTAGCTTTGATAAAAAAAATATTGTATTCTCCAAAAATGAAATTTTTTGATATAAATTTAAATTAATTAAACAACAAAATAAATATAGAACAACTTTTTAAAAATACCAAAACAAAAAAAAAACTTTATTTTAACTTCCAAAAGATTTGCTCTAAGATTAAATTTAAAGCAAAGGCAGTGATGCAACCAGCCTGGCAATTATTTTTTTTTATTTTTTTAAATAATAGTATAAAATAAATATTTTATGCATTTACTTTTTAAT
>DF359958.1:50859-64122 GCA_000787875.1 Solanum virginianum | reverse complement strand
TCCAGATCTTCAGAGCAAACACCACCGCAACAAGCTTAAGATTATGAGTTGGGTAATTTTACTCATAAATCTTAAGCTATCTGGAGGCATATACTATAACCTTGCCTATCTGCATTAATACATAACCCAACCCAACCCTGGAATCATCACAATAAACCACAAAATCATCAACTCCATCTAGTAGAGATAAGACTAGGGCTGTAGTCAGCCTAGTCCTCAACTCTTGGAAGCTCCTCTCACAAGATTCTGACCACTCAAACTTAGTCTTTTTCTGAGTCAATTTAGTCAAGGGAGCTGAAATAGAAGAAAACCCCTCTATAAACTGTCTGTAGTACCCTGCCAAGCCCAAGAAACTCCTTATCTCTATGGGAGTTATAGGCCTTGGCCAATTCTTCATTGCCTTAATCTTTTTAGAATCAACTTGGATACTCTCACCAGACATAATGTGCCCCAGAAATACTACAGACTCCAACCAAAACTCACACTTAGAAAATTTAGCATATAGTTACTGATCCTTAAGGGTCTGAAGGATGACTCTAAGATGGTCTACATACTTCTCCTTGTTATGGGAATAGATCAGGATGTCATCTATGAACACAATAACGAACATATCTAGGTACGACCTCGACACCCTATTCATAAGATCCATGAAAGCTACTGGTGCATTTGTTAGCCCGAAGGACATGACCAAAAACTCATAATGGTCATATCGGGTTTTGAAATCTGTCTTAGGAATGTCTTTTTCTCTAACTCTAAGCTGATGATACCCAGATCTAAGATCTTTCTTGGAAAAAATAGGTAGCACCCTGAAGTTGATCGAATAAGTCATTAATTCTGGAAAGAGGATACTTGTTCTTAATGGTGACCTTGTTCAACTGACGGTAATCGATGTACAGAGAATCATCCTTTTTACGCACGAAAAGAACTAGAACACCCCAAGGTATCTAGTGAAACCCTTATCTAAAAGATCTTTCAGATGCAACTTTAACTCTTTTAGCTCAGAAGGAGCCATACGGTATGGGGGAATAGATATGGGCTCAGTATCTGGAAAAATATCTATCCTAAAGTTTATTTTCCTATCAAAAAGGACTCCAGGAAGGTTCTCAGGAAAGAATTCTGAGAACTAATTCACAATGGGAACAGATTGAAGAGATGGTGCCTCGGCATGAGAATCCTAAACTCTAACTAGGTGATATATACACCCATTGGAGATTAACTTTCTGGTTTTGAGATAGAAGACAATCTGACCCTTAGGAAAAACGAAGCTACCCCTCCACTCTAAGACGTTCTGTAGGAAACTGAAACTTGACTACTTTGGTTCTGCAATCTACGGAGGCATACCCAGCATGAAGCCAATCAATGACTAGGATGACATCAAACTCTACCATATCTAACTCCACCAAATCAGCTACAATAGTCTTATAATAAAAAGAGACTGAACAACCCCTATAGATTCTCTGGGCCAAAATAGACTCTCCAATAGGAGTAGAAACACTAAAAGGCTCAAGAAGACACTCTGGGTTGACCCCAAACTTTTACAACTACATATGGGGTCATAAATAACAATGTGGCTCCTGGCTCTAACCATGCATAGACATTATAAGTAAAGATTTTGAGCATACCTGTAACGACATCTGGTGAGTTCTCCTGCTTCTATCTAGTACCTATGGCATACAAGTGATTTGTGCCCCCGCTTGTCCCTATCGTAGCACCCTTGTGAGGTGGCTTACCCTGCGATGTTAAAGAGACTGTCTATGGTATGGTATCTCTCATATTCTGCTTCCCCATAGGAAAATCCTTTAAGAAAAACCCCACCTGACCACACTTGAAACAACTGTTGGTGCCCATGAGGCACTCTCCGAGATGAGATCTACCACACTTACCACAAGTAGGATAGCAATTTGACCCTTGAGCTACGCTACCCTGTGACTGGCTACCCAAAAACCTACCGTGCCATGATCTCTGGTCATTCCTGATCCTCGATGCAAGTTCACTAGTGGATGAAGGTGCTAATTTGGCTGTCTTAGGCTGGAAAAAATGAGTGACCTCCACCTCCAGTCCCTCTCTTGCCTGACTCCTGGCCTTATTTCTTAGCCCTCTTACTCCTAAAGTCTTCCCTTTCCTGCATCTTCTCCTCATCTACATGTTACACATATGTCATCAAACAAGCTATATCTATATCCCCAATCAATATCGCATTCCTGCCCTCTCTCTTAGTCATTCGAGAGAACCCAGACATGAAACGATCTATCCTCGTATGCATATCTGGCACCATAGCTGGAGCATAATGGGACATCTGAGTAAACTTGAGGCTATACTCTCATACACTCATATTCTCCTGCTTCAAGTTTAGAAATTCCCTTACCTTAGCCTGCCTCATCTCTTTGGGAAAGTACTGTCCTAAAAAGGCCTCCTCAAACACTGCCCAAGTAACTGTTGGCGCCCCATATGCCTTACTCCCTTTCCATTGGTCAAACCAGAGTCTAACTACCCCCTTAAGCTGATAGGCAGCCAACTCAACCTGCTCAGCATCAGCTATACACATTACTTGAAATACCTTTTAAAGCTCCTCAATAAAATTCTCAGAATCCTTCTTCATATCAGATCCTATGAACTCTGGTGGGTTCATTCTCAGAAACACTCTAACTCTGGCAATATCTGTGCCATCATTCCTACCATCTCCCTGGCGACCTCCCTAAGTGGTGACTGCCTGAGCCAAGGTCTGAATGGCCTGACAAAGCTCAACGTTAGATATGTTAGCTTGGTGTGGCTGCTCCATAGGCACAGCTGGGCCTCTAGGCTCTTCAAGGATTCGGCCATGCTTGTTTGCATTCCTTCTTGCTAGGCGTCCTCTGCCCTTTAATGGTCTGTTTGCTATGCAAGGAGGCATGATCTGAAAAACACGGCTTGAACGCATGAGTTAGAAGGGACTTCACAGAGATATACCCTGAAGCACGAGACAAAGAGTAACAAGAAATGATGATACTTCCTAATGTCCCGTAGCCTCCCTATTATAGATGTGGCATGATTCACACCCATAATACGGACTCTACTAGACATGGTTCCATAAACTCCCTAGGACTCTTGAACTCTGTGCTTTGATACCAAGTTTGTCATGCTCAGAGCCTACACCCTGGATGTAGCCGGCACTCAGAAACCATTTCTGGTCCCCAAGCGAACCACTTGGCCTGGCTACTTACTTAGCGAAAGACTCATAAAAGTGGACAAAAAGCCATAAAAGCAATAAGATGATCTAAAATTATTTGTATGAGCTGAATAGAAAAACTTTTAAGCAATGTTTGAATGAACTAGAGACTGGAATAATAATACATGATCTATAGAACCTCTACTAAACTGTCTGAAAGGGCTACTGAGACAGGCCCTAAGTATCCAGAACTAAAAGCAAATATTGGAATGAAATAACATGAACATAAGAGCCTTAGAATGAGAAGAAGCCTCACCAATAACTGATAACTGTTAGGTTCTCAACAAAGCGGCTACTGAGGAACTCTGTCAGCTGCGTCTACATCATAAAATGATGTAGTTCTTAAGGATGTTAGTACGTGGAATATATGGTATGTAAGATGGATAAAATATTTAATAGGGATATCGTAATGCATCTCAAAAGACATAATCATAATATATAAGGGAAGTAGCAATAACCATAAGACTTGTATGCTGAAAATAACATGCTGAAAACTGATAAGTAAAACTTAGTTTCTTAGCTTGGGGAGTTTTCTCTAATCGAAAACCACCACTATAAGCTTTGTGGTGATACAACATCTTGCCCACGTTGCTAGAGCTATCCCGTACTTTGCTGGGGTAGGGGACGAATAACTAGGGGAGTGGATCCATCCCAAAACTGGGCCATCTCAATGGCTAATGAGGAAGGTACTATAGTACAATCCTACCGTATGTTAGCTACATAGTTTATGAGATTGAGCAATTTATTCTACTCTCACCTATATCGGTGCTCAATACTACTCTCAAAATACTTTATGTAGCTCATACTTAAATGACCATAAATTCATGAAATCTGGCTTTCTTGGGGACTTAGCCCAAATTACTACATAGCTTTCTCATATAACTTCATTAACTTAATTGAAAACTAGAGTCACCTTAGTGACTCAAACATATTAAATTCTTGGCTAATATGTGAAAATAAATCTCTAAAATGCACTTCTTGAACTTAGCTTTAAAGGTATTCAACTAATCTTTTCTTTTCTTGAAGTATTATGAAGATTTTCAAGAAAATTCAACAATCATATATGTTATTCATAAATGAATATAACTTGATAACAATGCCTTACTTACATAACATAAAAGTCTAGAATTTTAGTGTTCATCAAGACTCTATGTATACCATGGAAATTAACATGTTTTTACAAAAGTTATGGGAACTTAATCTCACTAGTTCTTGAAAGTTCACGAGTGAACTAACTTATATTTCTGAAATATACTCAAAATCATAGGTTTATGGTGTCCTTACATACCTTGGGAGGTATATTTGGGAGAGTTGGAGAAATCCCTAAGCCCTACTATCATTTCTTGGATTCTTGATCATAAGTTCTTGAATGGGTTTGCTTGTTTTTAGAGAATGAGTGAAGAAAATCACATTTTAGGGATTAAATACGACTTAAAATGGACTAGTTTAGGATATGGGGTATGGAAAAGGTTGGAATTGCCCCTCCCCATTAAAAAAACAAAACTGCTCCAGAAATACACTATTGTGCGAGCGCACTAGTGTTATTTCTCACTTTTTCGTAAATTCTGCATTGTGGAAGGAGCGCAGAAACCCCACTGGTTTGAGCTTTCTTGAAGAAAAATAATTTATATTTTTTGAGTTTTTGTCGAGTCGAGACCATTTTTTGACTTAATTTTTTGCACTGATCGCAAATCCGATTCGGATTTTCTATCAGAGCTTAGAAAGATACATTGTGTGCATGACCAAGTTTGGGGAATTTTAGTAATTTCATGGGGTGTTACAACATATTTTTTGTGTTTTGTTTGAAAATAATACACATGCATAAGGTTAATTCTAGGAGTATTTTCATCATTTCACTAGGTGTTATCGCTTTGGGACTAGCAATAGTTTTCGAGTGCCAGTTACGCCTAGGTTACCCGTTGGGGCATGACAAACTTGGTATCAGAGCTAGAGTTTGATTGTCCTAGGGAGTGTATGAAGTTGTATCTACTAGATTCTTATTTATGGGTGTGTTGTGCACCATACTTTATAAGAAGAAGGCTATAGGACATTAGGAAGTGTTACCCTTCTTCTATGATCTAAATTTGTGCGATAGAGTTTAACTCTGTGAAAAATCTCATTCTAATTCGTGTGTTATACGTTTAAAGAATATGCCACCAAAGAGAACAACTACTCAGAGAGATGCCTCAGTCCCTACTATTGAGAATGCCCAACCAGAGGTCTCAGTTCAAATAGAGGCAAGGAGACGGGGACGGCCTGCTGAAGTCCCACAAGCGCCCCTGCACAGCCCCAACTAGCTTCCACTATCGAGGCAGAGTTTAGGAGAGGCATCACTATGCTAATTCAGTTAGTGGCCTCCCAGGGTAACAATGGGGGTCTTTAGGCTCCTAGTTCTAGCTCACAAGAGTCTGCAACCTTACTTAGAGATTTCTTAAGGATGAACCCATCAGTGTATACAGGGTCGAAGGTTGAGGAGGACTCGTACAACTTTATCGATGAAATGTATAAGGTCCTAAAAAGCTATGCATGTTACTGAGATTGAAGGAGTTGAGCTTGCTTTTTATAAGTTGAAGGATGTTGCTATATTTGGTACAACCATTGAGAAGATACTAGGGGTAAGGATGTTGAGCCTGCAGAGTGGGAGGAGTTTGAAGCCATTTTTCTTGACCATTTCTTTCCTCAAGAGTTGAGGGAGGCGAAGGTGAATAAGTTCATGAACTTGAAGTAAGGAGGAATGATGGTTAAGGAGTACAACCTAAAATTTAATAAGCTGTCTAGATATGCACCAGAGATAGTGTAAGACATGAGGACTAGGATGACAAAGTTTGTATCTGGCCTGGGCAAACATGTACAGAAGGAGTGCAAAGCAGCTTTGTTGATCCCCAGCATGGACATCTCCAGGATCATGATGTATGCCCAACAGATAGAGGAGAGACAAAGAGGAGTAGATGAATGGAAAAGCAAAATCAGCTGGGTGTGAGCCTAGCCAGTAGAGACAGAATAAGGTTGACAAGTCTTATTTTCAGAAGGGATCATCTCATTATGCACCTTCTATAGCAAGTGCGCCCATTCAGCCAAACAAGTATGATCAGAAGTCTCAAGGTTATCAGAATTTCAGGGCTCAAGATACAAATCAGGCTAGTCTAACCCAAGGTATGAAGGGAAAGCCACCTTGTGACAATTATGGTAAGCTTCATTTGGGTGAGTGCCATGTGGGTAGAGATGTTTGCTATTCATGTGGACAGGCTGGTCACTTCCAATTTGAGTGTCCAAAGAGGAGACGGGGTGAATGGAGCAGTAGACTACAATCCTCCGCAGCACCCCCAACTGGTAATTATCAGAGGTGTACTACTATAGATACAGGAGGCACGGGATGAACCACCTTTATGCTATGGGTAATCGATAAGGGCAAGCGGCTACACCAGATGTTGTTACGAGTATGCTTCGAGTCTTTACCTTTGATTGTTATGTATTTCTTGATTTGGGTGCCACCTTATCTTTTGTGACTCCTTATATGGCTAGTAAGTTTGGGATTCTCCTAGAGTGTTTTCTTGAACCTTTTGTTGTTTTCACTCCTACTGGTGAGTCTATATTAGCTGAGAGGGTTTATAGGGATTGTATAGTGTCCATTTATCATAGAGATACCTTAGCTGACTTGGTAGAGTTGGATATGGTTGACTTTGATATGATACTTGGTATGAATTAGCTTCATACTTATTATGCTTCTATTTACTTTAGAAATCAAATTGTTAAGTTTCAATTTTCTAATGAGCCTGTTCTTAAGTGGAAAGGGATTTTGGTTGCACATAAGGGCAAGTTTATCTCTTATCTTAGAGCTAGAAAGTTGATCTTCAAGGGTTGTATTTACCACCTCGTGCGAGTTAAGTCGGATGATGTTGGATCTTCTACTCTTGAATCAGTCCCTATTGTGAATGAGTTCTCTGAGGTGTTTCTTGATGATCTACCTGGAGTCCCTCCTGATAGGGAGATTGACTTTGGGATTGATGTTCTTCCTGAAAGCCAACCCATTTGAATTCTACCTTATAGAATGACCCCTCCTGAGTTGAAAGAATTGAAAGAACAATTGAAAGACTTGTTAGAGAAAGGTTTTATAAGGCCTAGTGTCTCTCCTTGGGGTGCTCCTATCCTATTCGTGCATAAGAAAGTTGGGTCCCTTAGAATGTGCATAGACTATTGGCTCATAATAAAGAATAAGTATCCTTTCCCTAGGATAGATGATCTGTTTGACCAACTTCAGGGTGCTACCTGCTTCTCCAAGATAGACCTCAGATCGAGTTACCATCAATTGATGGAGAGGGAAAGTGATATTCCAAAGATAGCCTTTAGGACACAGTATGACTATTTTGAGTTCTTGGTCATGCCCTTTGGGTTGACAAATGCACCAACAGTTGTCATAGATTTGATGAACAGAGTATTCATACCATATCTTGATATGTTCGTAATCGTGTTTATTGATGATATTCTGGTGTATTCCAAAGATGAAGAGAAGTATGCTAATCATATTAGGGTAGTTTTGTCAACGCTCAAATACCATGGGTTGTATGCGAAATTCTCTAAGTGTGAGTTCTGGATCAAGTCCATGGCTTTCCTAGGCCATGTTGTTCTGGGAGATAGTATTCGGATGGATACTCAGAAAATTGAAGCGGTTAAAAACTGGCCTAGACTAACTTCTCCGATGAAAATAAGAAGCTTCTTAGGTTTGGCATGCTACTATCGCAGATTTGTTGAGGGCTTCTCTTCTTTGTCTACACCATTGACTAAGCTAACTCAAAAGAAGGCCAAGTTTCAGTAGTCTAAGGAATATGAGAAAAGTTTCTAAGAGTTGAAGACTAGATTGACTACAACACCAGTTTTGACTTTGCCCAATGGGACGGGAGGCTTCGTGATCTGCTGTGATGCATCCAGAGTTGGATTGGGTTATGTGCATATGCAGAGAGGGAAGGTGATAGCTTATGCTTTTAGACAACTTAAGACCCATGAGAAGAATTATCTGACTCATGATCTCGAGTTGGCAACAATGGTATTCGCACTTAAGATCTAGCGTCACTACTTGTATGGAGTGCATGTGGACGTGTTCACTAACCATAACAGTTTGCAATAAGTGTTCAGTCAGAAGAAGCTCAAGCTGCGATAGAGGAGATGGTTGGAGTTGCTCAAGGATTATGATATGAGCATCCTCTACTACCCAATTAAGGCTAACATTATTGTTGATGCTCTTAGCAGGTTGTCTATAGGTAGCAATACCCATGTGGAGGAAGGGAAGAGAGAATTGGCTAAGGAAGTTCATAGATTGGCTCGACTAAGTGTGCAACTTAAAGAGAACAATGAAGATGGGGTCAATATTCATAATGGGTCTGCTTCATTCTTAGTGTCAGAAGTGAAAGAAAAGTAAGACCAAGATCTTGTTTTATTCCAATTGAAAGAAACGGTTCATAAGCAGAAGGTGATTATTTTCTCCAAAGGGGGAGATAGGGTATTGAGATATTAGGGTAGATTATGTGTGCCAGGCGTTGATGGTATTCAAGAGAGAATCATGGCCAAAGCTCATAGCTCCAGATATTCTGTCCATCCTGGTTCTACCAAGATGTACCATGACTTGAGAGAAGTCTATTGGTGGAATGTAATGAATATGATCTTCAAGGGTTGTATTTACCATTCTGTCCATCCTGGTTCTACCAAGATGTACCATGACTTGAGAGAAGTCTATTGGTGGAATGTAATGAATAGGGACATTACTGAGTTTTTCTCCAAGTCTCCCAATTGTCGATAGGTCAAGATCAAACATCAAAGACCATATAGACTAGCTCAGAACTTTGAAATTCGTGAGTAGAAGTGGGAGATGATCAACAAGGATTTCATTACCAGCTTACTAAGATCCCAAAAACAGCATGATTCGATATGGGAGATTGTTGACTAGATGACTAAATTAGCCCACTTTTTGGCAGTCAAGACAACTAATACGACTAAGGAGTATGCCCGACTATACATTTGTGATGTTGTGAGGTTACATGGGGTTCCCTTTTCCATCATCTCGGACAGAGGAGCTCAATTCACCTCTCCATTTTGGAGATCTTTTCGGAAGGGATTGTGTGGGAAAGTACATTTGTGTATAACTTTTCACCCTTAGATAGATGGACAGGGAGAGCACCTCATTTTGACTTTGGAGGATATGTTGAGAGCTTGTGCCATCGACTTCAAGTGGAATTGGGATGATTATCTGTCATTGATTGAGTTTACTTACAACAATAGCTACCATGCTAACATTCAGATAGCCCTTTACGAGCCATTATACGGGAGGAGATATAGATCACCAATTGGTTGGTTTAAGATTAGTAAAGCTGAATTGATGATCGGACTCAATCTTGTCCACCAGTCTATGAAAAAGGTGAAAGTCATCAGAGAAAGATTTAAGACAACACAAAGTTGTCAAAAGTCTTATACGGATGTGAGGAGAAGAGACTTAGAGTTTGAGGTGGATGATTGGGTGTACCTGAAAGTGTTACCCATGAAGGGTGTCACGAGATTTGGTTAGAAGGAGAAGCTGAGTTCAAGTTATATCGGACCACTTTAGAATGTGAGGAGGATTGGGAAGGTCGCTTATGAGTTGGACTTGCCTTCTGAGTTAAATAGAGTTCATCCGGTATTTCATATTTCAATGCTGAAGAAGTGTTTGGAAGGTCCTGTTTTAGCAATCCCTATTGAGAGTACGGGGGTGAAGGATAACCTATCCTAAGAAGAAATTTCAGTCCAAAACCTTGATCGACAAGTTTGTAAGCTAAAGAACAAAGAGATAACCTCCGTCAAAGTTTTATGGAGGAACCAATTCGTTGAGGAAGCTACGTGGAAGGCTGAGAAAGCGATGAAACTCAAATACTCGCACTTGTTCGTACCTAATGATGATGATGTTGAAAGTAATGCCCCATCCTTAATGCTATTAAATATCTTCTTTCATTGAGTTGATGTATTAATCTGATTCTATTTCTGAATCTAAGACAAAGATAGATAAGTGATGAATAGTTGAGAGTTTGAGAGTTCCCGAGTGAGGAATGAGATGAGTTTAAGGTTACTCGTGCTTTTATTCGAGGACGAATGATTTCAAGGGGGAGATAATGTAACACCCTGTAAAATTATCAAAATGCCTCTAAAATACATCGTGCGCATAATGCATCTTTCGAGACACCAATGGAAAATCTGAGACCGGATTTGTGATCAACGCAAAAAATTAAGTAAAAAAATGGTCTCGACCCGATTTAACAACAACCAGGTCAAAAAATAATTTTCACAAATTAATGTGAAACCAGTGTCGATCCGTAACCCTGGCGCGACATGGAGGGCATGTGGAGACACACTTAAGTTTTTTTTATTTTTGACGGGAATTGGAATTTTGAAAAAATTCGCAAAATACACTGGTCCGTGCCCTTGGCGCGTCGCGGACCAGTGTACATATTTTGAATTTTTTTCTTTAATTTAAGAAGGGCCTTTTGGTCATTCTCCATCCTATTCTATGTCCTAAAATGTATTTTTAAAGCCGTTTATTATCGATTGAGGGTTTCTAAACCCATTTTCTTAACTTTTTACGAAAGAATTCTTTGAGAGAGGAGACATAAAGCTCTGAGGATTGAGGGTTTGAGTCCAAGTTCTTGAAAAAGAGTTGGTATTTCGTCATCCGAGGTATGTAAAGGCTACCAAGAACATGAGATCGTTCTCCCATATGCCCCCACAATTGAGTTAGGTTGATTAGTTGAAAGTAATGAGTCTTAACTGTGATATCTTGAATAAAATCTTGAAAAGTACCTTTAATCTTTACATACTTTCTTAAATTGATGATCATCATACTTTGAATTAACTGTTTACATGTTTGATTGTATGATTATGTAATAACTCTTCATTAATACCTTGCTAAAGACTTTAAGAATGAACTTAGGGGTAATGTCTAGAGTCTTGACGGTTTGGGTGTATTGATTTCTATGGTCTGAGTCCGGAGATGAGTATAATGATCGCTGAAGTTGATAAAATAAGAATCCATAGAGTTTGAAAGGAAGAATCCATAAAATTAGAATCTATAATGATGGCTAAAGAGTGAGATAGCATTTGAAAGGAAGATTCCATTACTTGAGATGATAGAAAGTCAGACGAGATGAGGTCCCCATCTAAGGGAGGTTGGTTGTATAACCATCCTGATGTTGATGGACTTATGAGTGTGTCGAGTCCTGGGAGGAGTTTTAGCATCGAAATAGATAAGAGTGAGTCCCAATTGTACTTATTAACTACGTGGCCAGCATAGAAGAGGATTAGATCGTGAAAGCAGATATTTTCTATGTCCCACATAGGACTTGATAGACTTCTTTGGGATCCTCGATAGACTCGTCCTTTACCCCGGTAAGGTACTGGAGATGTGGCAATGACATCTCTTCGTTGTATCATCACTGGCTAATAGGTGATGATTGTTGGTTATAGAAACTCCCAGATAGGTTTCATATTAATAGTACTCTGAGGTTAATGTGATTTTATAATGTCTTGATGGATGGTGATTTGAAAGAGTCCTATCCTTACTCTGAGTTGAGGTTTAGTGATTGATGAGATGATGTCATTTTATATTGTATAGCATATATTATTTACTTTAGCCTATTTTATATACAGTACATTCTACGTACTAACGCCCCTTTGGCGCTGCATCGTTTTATGATGCAGATTCTGTAGACAGAGGACTTCAGCCGGTGAATCATTGAGGTTCACAGATTCCCAAACAAAAACTTGGTGAGTCCTTCCCTACCTTCGGAGGATGCCCGTATTCCCTTTTTTTCTATTGCTTTGATTTATTTTATTTGATAGCGGTAGCCATAGCCTGTCATGATACCTTCTTAGACATTAGTTATAGAGGCTTCATAGACATTGATAGTTGATAGTTAATGTTGAAGTTCTTTCTTCCTTGTTTTCTTTTTATATTGAGATTGTTCTGCTGTTCTTATTCCTTGTGATTGAATGTGATAGTCTTGCAGCCCAATGATAGTAAGATTTCTCTTTGTTATCTTCTGCTAAATTATTGATTGAACTAGTGTGATGGGACTAGGTGGTTCGCTTAGGGACTAGCAATAGTTTTTGAGTGCCAGTTACGTCTAGGGTACCCTTTTGGGGTGTGATAAACTTGGTATCAGAGCACAGAGTTCAAGTGTCCTAGGGAGTCTATGAAGTCGTGTCTAGTAGAGTCTTGTTTATGGGTGTGTTGTGCACCACACTTTATAAGTAGGAGGCTATGGGACATTGGGAAGTGTTACTCTTCTTCTATGATCTGAATTCGTGTGATAGAGTTTAACTTTATGAAGAATTTCCTTCTAATTCGTGTATTATACGTATTGCAGAATATTTCGCCGAAGAGAACAATTGCTTAGAGAGATGTCTCAGCTTCTGTTGCTGAGAATGCCTAACCTGAGGTCTTGGTTTAGATAGGGACAAGGAGGTGGGGATGACCTGCTTGGACTGTTGATGTCCCACAGTTGCTCCCTGCACAGCCCCAGCTAGCTCCCACTACCGAGGTAGAGTTTAGCAGAGCCATTACTATGCTAACTCAGTTGGTGGCCTGGTAATAGTCAAGGTCCTCAGGCTCCTAGTTCTAGCTCATAGGAGTCCTCAGCTGCAATCCAACTCAGAGATTTTTTTAGGATGAACCCGCTAGTGTATATAGGGTTGAAGGTTGAGGAGGACCCGCCAAATTTTATTAATGAAATATATAAGGTCCTGAAAGCTATGCATGCTACTGAGATTGAAAGAGATGATCTTTCTTTCTACCAGTTGAAGGATGTTGCTAATGTTTGGTACAACTAAAGGGAAGATAGTAGGGGTGAGGATGTTGAGCCTACAGATTGGGAGGAGTTTGAAGCCGCTTTCTTGACCATTTCTTTTCTCGAGAGTTGAGAAAGGTGAAGGTGGATGAGTTCATGAACTTTGGAGGGACGACGGTTAAGGAGTACAACCTAAAATTCATTAAGCTATCTAGATATGCACCGGAGTTGGTGTAAGACATGAGGGAATGTCTAGAG
>DF359958.1:0-38227 GCA_000787875.1 Solanum virginianum | reverse complement strand
CGAACTTTTATTTAATTTTTTAATTTTTTTATATATATTAGACCAAAGAAATAAAATTATATATATAAATCAATTAGCAATTAAATCATTCATGAAAAAGTCAAAGTAGCAAAAAATTTATAATTAATATAGTTAACTTGAAATATTATTTTTCAAGAGAAGTTCAAACATATTTTTGTCGATTTATGTCATGTTGTATAGCTTGTTTTCCTCAAGCAATAGTTGAAAAGGCAAGTTCTTGGCAAAGATAAATATAGTTTTTTAAGCACAATAAGTGTTCCATGGAAGCACATCATCACTTAACATGATTTTACGTTTTTAAGTGTCTTATACTTTGATTTTGTCCTCATTTTATTTGTCATTAGTTTACACCAAAAAATCATTTTGAAAAGACCTAACCGAACTTGAAAAAACCAAACCTTTGATTCTGTATATGATGCACACTTTTTTAAAATTAAAAATCAAAAAATTGAACCGAAATTTGTTAAAATCAAACCGAAGAACAAAACATCCATCCCTAATTATTTAGGTTACTATTCTCACATTTTAATTTCTAATCATATAATTATATTTTAGTCAATTTGATAGTATAAAAAATCTTTTACGTTCTCAACATAAAAAAGTCCATGCATCCAAGTACAAAAGAAACTAATTACATCAGGATAAGAGGTGTTTATGACGACTATGAAGAAAAGCCTAAATAAGCTATTTTCTTTGTTTCAATTTGTCTATTTTATTTTTATTTTTTGATTTGTTTAAAAAGAATTTTTTCTTCTTACTTTGACAACATAGGAGGAATTACTAAATCACACAAATATTTCTATCATATTTATTAATTCTCCTTATAATTTGAAATGTTTATATTTATATCACTGATTGATAATTTCTTATCAGATTTCAAGTCAGATTCATCTAAACACATATTTTTTGCTATCGGATACACTAAACAAGGTGAGAGGCAAGCGAGAACAGGAGGACGGAAGTGAACGTGATTTGTCTATATATCTTTGACACATGCAAATCATACTAGATACATGTATATGCCATAATTTATAAGAAATTTGCTTGGGCACTAATTTTTTTCTTATTCATTATATGGCAGTTCAATTAATTAAATGTGGATATTATTTTCTTATATTATTAACTGTGTAGCGTGTGAATCTTTATACTTGCTAGTTTAAAGCAGGAAAAAGATAATTTCTTTTTGCTAAATTAGTGTAACAAGTCAAAGAGTTAACATACTAGATACGCGAGCAAGATGAAAGGGTGTCGAGCGAGATGGGTGGGAGGCAAGCGAAATTTGTTTATGTATCTCAGATACATCTGAATGTACTTGTATACAATGTATTTAAAATAAATTACATCTAATTTTGACCCCATGTATCTCGAGATACATGTATTTGAACGCACTGTGAGATTTTCATAAACCATTCTTCTTTAATTCTATTTTTCCATCTGGTATGTTTAAGACCACAAGATCAAAGTGTATTTTAATATATTATACATATTTTTAATTTAAGATCACAAAAGTCAAAAGTCAAAAGTCTTCTTAATTTTCTCAAACTCTACGCCAAAATTAAAATCAAACAACTAAATTAAAAGAGAGAGAGAGTAGTTTGTCCTTTTTTTCTTCTTTAGTAGTGAGTAACACTAAAAGTCAACAAAGAAAGTGAGGAAAATGAGAAAGTTGGTTTACATGTATAAATATAGGTGATGTTACAAAGAAGACACTCACCCTCTAACCCAAATCAGAAAGCCATCCTGAAAAAACACAAGAACAAAGGTAAACTCTTTATTATTATTTTCCTTTTTATCATCAAAATTAATTTTCCATTTCTCACCCTCCAATTGGATCTTTGTTTCTTCTTCTTCCTTTTTTTTTTTTAAAAAAAAAAGAAAAATGCCTTTGTGCAACATGAAGGAAATCAACAAATAATTGTTTTTTAAATCTTCAACAAGAAAATTAAAAGGAATTATGTTTCTCGACTAAAATCCATTTTTCTAATTTGATGCATGCGCTTACAATTATTCTTTACTTTCAATTATCATTTTCTTACTTTTTTTAAGGATAATTAGGAGACTTAATTAAATAATTGTATGTGTCTAGGTTATAGTAATTAATGGGTCGAGGAAAGATAGAAGTGAAGAGAATTGAGAATAAAACAAGTAGACAAGTAACTTTCTCAAAGAGAAGAGCTGGACTTCTCAAGAAAACACATGAACTTTCTGTTCTTTGTGATGCTCAAATTGGACTCATCATTTTCTCAACCAAAGGAAAATTATTTGAGTACACAACTCAACCACACAGGTTGCTATCTTTTTTAATTTAATTTCTTCATGCTATCTAATTTATTATGTGTTTTAATTTGTCAATAATATGGCTTAGTACAAGAGTTCTTATTGTCAAACTGAGATCTAATTTAGTCAAGACATCAGTGTCTCTTTTGACTAACTCAAGTGCCTAAGAGATAATTCTTATGAAAAAAAATTAGGGTTTCTTTGAAGTCTAAACGTCTTTTTGCTATTGTTTTTAAACTTCTTTTGTTAATCTAATTCTGAAAAAAAAAATCTTCTATAGTTCCAAGAAGTTGAATTACTGGTAGAATGTAATAATTAATTGCCACTAAAGAATTTTGTTTAGACAATTATATCAATCCTTCTTTTATTGGGTACACAACTCTTTGTATGAAACTACTCATACCAGAGATTTTCATTTGGTACGTGGCATAAGTATTTTATTAATTTTTTTAGAAAAAATTATTTAAGTTTTGGTTTTGTTAATTAAATGTACTTTTATAGTTATCTAGGTGTATAAAGTGATAGAACCGTTCAAGCAAATTTGTTCTCATTAGAAACCTCTGGTTTTGGATGCAAATTTGAGACTATGTGCCTTTTTTTGGGTCGTTAATTAACTTCTATGAACTAATATGTGCTATATATTCTTTTTAATCAATAACAAATTTATTCTCCATTTCCTTTTGTTATCTTTTGTTTAACCTCACAGCATGGGTGAGATCATTAATAAGTATCTCCAAACAACTGGTGCCTCAATTCCAGTTCATGATCCTAGGGTATGACCAAAAATCTTGCATTATTATTATTATTTATTTATTTATGTTCATGGTATAATTATTTGACTTGAAATTAATTTAAATTTTATAGATGGAACAATATGATGAAATAACAAAAATGAAAAGGGACACACTGAACCTTCAATTGAGCCTTCAAAGATACAAAGGTGATGACTTGAACTCAGCACAATATGATGATTTAAATGAACTTGAGAAGCAGCTTGAAAATTCTATCAACAAGATTAGGGCTAGAAAGGTAAGTATGTACTAATTATTGCTTAATTTATTTCCCTTAACAAAAGTTGATCAAACTATTAAAATTAAGAAATAACTTTTAATGACATAAAATTAAAAGGATATCAGTGAGAATTTGATTCCCCTAAATTCTATATGTTCTTTTTTAAACAAAATTTCACAATGGTTGCAGCTTGAACTCTTGCAGCAGCAGATAGATAACCTGAAGAAAACGGTATTTTATTTTATTTTTGAGAAAAAAAAAAACATCTCTTAATAAATAAATATATACTATGAGTTTTTGGTTAATTTATTATATTGTTTAAAATGTGGTAGGAGAAAATGTTGGAGAAAGAAAATGAAGACATGTGCCAGTGGGTAAGTTTTTATCGCACGTCAATTATTTGACTTCATTAATTACCCTTTTTATTGGTTTTCTATGGTAAAATTTGGTCAACATACTATCTAGAATTTGATGAAAAAATAAAAATGCAGTGGTATAGGTCAAAATCAAATCCCTCATCATCTTTGAGTGAATATATGGCTTATTAAAAAGGAAAAATGATTATCATATCCAGGAATTATTGTTAACCAAAAAGATAATTCATAATAAAGAAAAGATACATTTGGATAAAAAAACTCTGTGCTCAAAATAATTAGTTTTTGAGAACCATTTAATAATAAAAAGATTCAAATGAATTTTTTCGAATGTGTTAATAGGCTTGATTCATAATGAGAGTTATTTCATGTCATAAACAAATTCAGAAATTTGTTTAGACAAACGAATTATATTCACATTTCTTACGACCAACACAAGCATATATTGAGTGAAATGTAAATCAATTATCGAGACGCATTGACTAATAAAGTAATAAATTATAAATTGATATTGCATGTGAATTAGTTGATGAAGTATGAAATGTACAAGCAACAGCCAGCTGCATTGATGGAGCAACAACAACAAGAAGAGGAGGCAGCAATTACTGAACTAAATTTACTTGGAGAACAGCCATTGTTGGCTCAATTTTCATTCCTTGGACATCAAGAGCAACTTGGAGTTGGAGGAGCCACTACTAGTAATTCTTCACCCTATCAACTACAACCTTTTCACCCTAATCTTCATCTTCCTCCCCCTACCTATGGTAAGAACATGTCAAATTATACTAACGGATAGTTTTATACGCGGATTAAGGTGAAATATCTCTCAAGATTAAGTCTGAGATAAATTTGTAGTGTTTGGTTGACAGTGATAAATGTTTATCGTTAATTAAAAAAATTTATTCCACACTTAATCATGAGATATTTCAATTTAGGATTATTGTATCCCATTTTTCGGATGGATTATTAAATTAGTTCATCCCAAAATAATTTAATTCACATACCAAACGACCTTGATAGTAAAAAGTTCTTTATACTTTACGTCTCTCTATAATGTACCTTTTTGTTGGAATAAACATGATAAGGGTCGAGCCTAATCCGTCATACTAAAGGCTAGCTCATGCCCTTTTAGTAATGGCTTAAAAACATGATAAAATTTACGTAGATATATATGACATATTTTTTGACCCAAAAGAAAGAGAAAACTATATGATCTAGAAAACAATTAGTGCATACATGTTCAACTCATTTGGGTTTTCCTTTTGGACGACACAAAAATTTATTTGATATACTAATTAATTATCAGTTTCTTTTTACTTGGGAAAAACAATGGTTTACTAATGTTTTTTTCTGAAAAACATATTTGTAGATTGATGGTGCTTTAATTATGATGAGGAGCTGCAATTGCTGGGAAGCTAGACAGTGAAATTACCAGGGATAATTAATTCTACATTTCCTTTTGGCATATTTGATAGCTTGCTAGCATATATATACACACTTTAATTAATTATTATGCATCTTAATTAAGGATCTATTGATTGTAACTAAGGATATCTAGTAGTTTTAATGGCAACTGGGATGCTCGATCATGTCATTTATAAGAAACAACTACCTTATTCTATTTATTACAAATTAAAAATGATGTATTTGGATTGATTCGCCATTTCTAAGATCGTGCTATTTAAATAATTAATTACTGTATATTATTTTATCACTCTTTTAAAAAGTTATTCATTTCTTAGGAATATTATATTACGTTGTTTGTCTGTTCCCAACATTTCGTTTATGTTTCTTCATAACTATGTTTTAACTTTTTGGAGAAAACATCTTACCAACTAGCATGTGAATGATTAAAGAAACTAAATATAGAAAATTTGAAAATTATATATATAAATAACGCCATAATCGAATCGAAGACAGGATAGTATAAGGCAAGATAATAAAATTGAAGAGATAGATATCATAAAACAGTCATATTAGCGGTTTCTTGCCACCCTTTTGGGCAGTTCCACCATGGAAAGTGCTTTATTACGATATTTAAATTGACAAGATAGATATCATAAATCAGGCTTTAACTTTATGCAACTTCCTTTTGCAAGCTTGGGAGTTTCCCACTGTAAATTCCTAGTTACGGTTTCAGAGTTTATGTAAGTAAGTTCTTTGGGTACGATTTCGGAGTTTATGTAAATGTCATATATTCAAAGGGAGTTGCTGAGTTAAGGTATCCCAAGATCAGTGGGTGAGGTAGAATATCATAAGGTGATGAGGAAGAAGTCATTGTTGCCTAGACAAAGAGGACTTTAAGCCAGGCTCATAGGATCCACTTTGGATGTAACCGACCATCAAAGACCAGCTAGAAAACTTATATATTCAGGCTATTATATATATATATATATATATATATATACACATACATACATATATATATACACACACTATCATTAAAATAAAAAAGAAGAGAAATATTTGAACTTGAATCTTTTGTTTTCTAATTTAAATACTTTAAAAATGAAATATCAGTAGATGAAGGGGCGGATGTAGCCAAGTGAATCAAGGCAGCGAATTGTAAATTCACCATGTGCGTGTTCAATTCTGTTCGCCCATATTTTTTGTGTTAAGCTTATCAATTTTTAAAATAAATAATTAGCTAAAGAGGAATTTTTTTCAGTAAACGTGTCACAAGCTTACCTCCCCCCCCCGATTTTCTCTCTTATATACTATGATGACGAAAAATTAAATTATCACTATATTTATTCCTTTATCCGCTCCTTCTTCCAAGTGTAGAATATTGTCACAATACAGGATAAAATTCTGAAAATAATGCTCAATAATTATATGATATCACATTTAGAAAAAATGTGTCACTTTATAGGAAAACTGATGATCTTTGTGACAAATCAATACTAAAAAATGTTTCTTTATTACTACTATGCTGAATTTGCTTTAAAAGACTATACTTTTATGAAAACTGATTATATTGTACTTCCTCAAAACTAGAATGTGCTCTATTTAAAGCTGACTATGATTTTCTTTCTAAAAGATAATGCACTTTGAAGTAATTCACTCTTTCATAAAACTGTTTCTAAAATATTGCTTTAAGACTCATAATTTACCTTACCCATAAAAATAATGTGTAAAAAATATTATGTCATGATTTTTGAGCATTCTTAAATAAAATAAAAGGTCCATGTGGTATATTATGCATAAACAATAATCAATTATCATTAATAATGTGAAGAACCGAAATCTCTATCATGAAATCAAGAAAAAACAATAGGAATATGGAGAGAATCTCATACATATACAACTTTAGGGATAAAAATTTTAGTATTGATCTTATGTACTAACTGAAATCATAAATTTAGAGCGTGAGGATGAAAGTTAGTCGTCACTATGATAGTCTTATATACCTAGGAAAACAGAGTTCTTGAAGAAGCTAAAACCCTAGGCCCATTCTTCTTATTTCTTGCTCTATATATACTTTTGGGGGTTGGGGGTTGGGATTTGGTATGGGGGAGGAGAAAGGCGAGAAATGATTAAAAAAAGATATTATGGGGTAATACTACATGATATAGTCCCCAATTAGGTGCTATAATTATCAAGTTCAAGCTTAGAAAGAATAGAAAAAAAACTGAAATAATTCCAATTAAAAATTATCAAAATATTTCACGAGGGACAATTCACGGACTATTGATTCCATTCGTGAAATTCAGTTCTAAAAACTAAGTCTCAAAAGTTTATTCCACAAGCCCTAATTACACGGCTCATGATTTGATTTACGAGTCATAGTTGAATCTATGAAAATCAAACAAAACAATAATTAAGTTTCAAGACTTCGTTCTATGGACTCAGATTATGGTCTGCTATTGAACTTACGATATGTAGTTGAGTCCGTACGTAAAAATAAAACCATAAGAGTACTTTTTTAAGTTTGATTTCACGAGCTCCATTTATAGTACGTACTTCAATTTACTATTAATAAATTGAGTTTGTGAAAATCAGCCTCTAATTAAATAGTCATAATTTTTTACGTCAAATTTGAATTGAGGCGAATGGTATTGGAAAGAAGATTCATACACTTAGGACATAAACTACCTAATTTTTTATATATAGAAAGATATGATCGTTTGAAATTGACCCTTACATGAAGTCATACGAAAATTTATCTAGTAGGAAAGTTTTGAACTCGACTTAGTACTAAAGACGATCCGTTGTGACTCTGAACCACTTCCGATACACTACATACACTTAAAAATGAACCTTGACATACATGTGCAAGTAGGGCATCACCCGATCCAAGCTTATACGCTTATGATGAATAGTTCGAATCCTTAGCCTAGAATATGCAGAAATATTTGAACTTGAATCTTTTGATGATGAATAGTTCGAATCCTTAGCCTAGAATATGCGAGGTGTCACAATATATAAGTTGATAGTTAATCACTACAATCCTTGAACCCAGCTAACATGGGATACTTATGCATTGAGCCGCACTGCCTTACCCATCGATTGATGAAATTTTAACTATTTTTTATGCATAGCCGTAAAAACAATCTAGGGTACTCGATGTGATGAATAAACTGTTTTGATTTGGGAACTTAGAATCATCTCTAATTATATAAGAGACAGTTTGAAGTTGAAGCTGGCACATCTTTGTTAACGTGTCTGCTTCAATAATGATATTTTTGCAAAAAAAATATTTTTTTATTTTATTCTAATTTAATTAGTCATACAATTTTATTAAAATTATGAGATTTGCTTTAGTTGTGACCTTTAGTTTTAAACTCATATGCATTAGTTCTAGTTTTTTGTATATATTTTGTAACTGCTTAGTTAAAAAAAATCAATGATCAATGATTAAAAATATTTTAGTCATGGACATCTCAATAGACCTCTCACATTATATTTGCACAAAAAGAAAAGATGATTACTACCACATAAATATATATTATAAAATATTTAATAGAAAAAATTTAGAATCATTTAATCAATACTGTCACGACCCAAGCCTAGGGTCTCGACTTGACACCGCGAATGGAGAACCCGAAGGAACCCCAAACAAGCCTCTTAACATATCACATACACATCCTTGTTTGCTGAAGCAAAATAAGATAACGAACATGTAATAATAGAACATAAGAGAAGCGGGACTAAGAGAAACTTTCATAATAGCATAAGCTTAATAGGAATCAAGGTCATAAATACAAACCATCATAATATCCAACGGCACCTCTACTAGTAGATAGGGTGGGGGCCAAGACATCTCCCGGGTTCACCCTCACAGATAAATATCCAAAAATGTAGATAAAGTACTAACATAGGCGTGAAAGAAAATAGATATTATCCTCGAATATGAGGACTCACCAAAAGCTAACTTCAACGACCCGACTAGCCACATAGAGGAGGATCAATATGAGCTCCAGTCCCTACATGGTGATATCATGTAGGCATAGAATATGCATTAGTACTTGGAATGTACTAAGTATGCAGGGTGCAATGCAACAAGAATCATAGGCATAGTAATCAAGATGTGCATAATCATAATCGATAGACATGAGCTCAATATGACATGTACAACCAATGCTTAGGTGTAAACATGCTTGAGAATAATCATACTTGTATAACTTGTTTCACACAATAAAGTGACATGAATAGCTCATCCAAATACCTTGTGCTAGAGGGCGAGGAATATAGCATGGGTCATGACCCGTTCTAGTAGGTAGTGGATAGTACATGGTATTAAGTCGTACATGAGGGTGAGGCATACAACATGGTTTATAACCCTTCATATAGACATTTGTCTTGTACTAGAGGGTGAGACATACAACATGGTTCATGACCCCTTCTAGTAGGCTTCACAATTCACATGAGAACAAAACATAGAATAAGAGCTCAATAATTCCCTTGTAGATCATGTAATCTTTTCATGAGTTTAATACATGCTTGAAAACTCATAAATCACCATAGAAATACTTGTCTTGCAATTCATGTAATAGTCTTTTATCAACATAAGAATCATAGTCATGCAAACTTAATTAACATGGTGGGTATGCATACACATGCTCAAAATCATGCAATTTAGGAGTATAGGACAAGAAGGAGTAAAATCAATTTAATTTGAAGTCATTTAAATCAACCCACCAACATAGTAGTAAAACCCTCATTTGGGTGTCATGAAATTCATCTTAGAAATTCGTTATCATCGATAGTCTCATAATTCATGTCATGTATATAGCCTCAATAAGCATAAATCAACTCATGGAAATAGCTTCAATAGATATTCATGCATACTTAATCAATACTTGAAGAATTCAATCTCAAATCATGTTTATAATGCATAGTAGAGTTCACCCATAAAATATCCAACATTAAAATCATGAAATTGGATAAAGAGGGAAAGTTTGGCTTCATGAGTGGAAGGAACCCATGAATGAAGCCAACATACCTAAACTTGAAACTTTCTTGAAATTGAGTTGAGGAAGACTTGAGGTTTGTGTTGGGTTCTTGAATTTGAAATCCTTGAATTTGAATGGGGAATTTGATAATGTTTGGGAGAAGTTTTGAGAGGGTTTTGTTAGTTCTAGAGTTGAAAAATGCCTAACGATGGAGGATTTCACATTTAAATGGGCATTGGGTTATTACCCAAATGCCCTTAGACGAAGTAGGAAAAATAGAGAAAAAATTACACTAGTCCACGCTCTGGGCGCGACGCGGACATGACGCACACTTCAAGAAACAATGTGTCGCGCCCTGGCGTGTCGCGCCCTGGGCGCTCATACACACTGTTTCTGGTTCCCGTTGCGAAAATTATTTTTCGCTACGAGTCTTCTAAAATTCGGGAGCTACCCTTTTTCCACACAATTTTCCCCCCTGAATAAGAATATGAAGTTGAATTTTTGAAATCATACACGATTTTTGAGATATTCGAGAAATACGCTTATGGGGTATTTCGAAGCACACAAGGGGTGTTACAAATACCTCTTAAAATTGATCAATATTAATAATATTAATATTTATCAGGTATTTATTTTATACCTAGTGAGATGATTCAATACCTTAATTATTATCATGGTCTATTTTCATAAAAATACCTATTTGGGTAAAATTTTCTAGCTTACATGTGGTGTACTGGTCTGAGAAGGCATTGAGTAAGGTATCTAGTGTTATTGGGGTGTCATTATATAAAGATGGATTTACTGCTAAAGCTGAAAAGATATCCTATGCTAGAGTACTCATTGAGGTTGATATATCGAAGGACCTGCCAAATAATGTAGTGATAGAAACACCATTTGGACCTTGGACACAAAGCATTGAATATGAATGGAGACCCAAATTCTGCAATCACTGTCTCATAATAGGACATAAAGAGGATGAATGTTGGCATAAACATACATCATAGGAAGAACAGGTGCAGATACCACATGGGGATGACCAAATGCAATTGGGACCAAACAAGCAGAACAAAAATAAAGGACATGCTGCTGGGAGAAGGACAAGAATTATAGCTGTATGGAAGCCAATAAGCAAGTCAACTCACACTGATAACTGTAATGCTCCTATGGTGAATGAAAACTCAGAGGCACTGGACACTCAAGCAATGGAACCAGGACAAAGAGCTGGAAAGCAACATGAGAGGGGAAGCATCGAGGAAATAGGACTAAAGAGAAGTGCTGGCAACTCCATGCCATTCCATCCTACATGATCGTCTTTACTTGGAATATAAGGGGCCTTAACCAAGGCCACAAACAGAAAGAGATAAAACTCTTTCTCACTAAAAATAAAGTAGATATATTTTGGATGTTAAGACTAAAGGAGGATAAAACTGACAGAATCAAAAGAAAGATAGCACAAGGATGGGCAAGTACTCATAACTACACTAAAGAAGCTAATGGTAGGATTTGGGTATTGTGGAGATCACATCTTAAGGTCCAGATCTTAGAAATTCATGAACAATACATACACACCATGGTGGAGGACCCTATACAGATTAGCCTTTACACTACTATTGTATATGCAAGGAATGAAGTTCAGAAGAAAGAGACTTTGTGGGCTGATTTGATGAATATTACCCTGCAACATCAGATGCCTTGGGTAATAAGTGGTGATACTAATAGTGTGTTAGGATAAAATGATAGGCTAGGGAATCCAGTAACACAGCAGGAGACTCAGAGCTTTCAAAATATTCTTGACACAATGTAGCTAACCATTATTAGAGCAACAGGTTGGCATTTCACATGGTGTAATAAACAAAAGGGTAGTAGAAGGGTATATAGAAAAATTGATTGGGCTTTTGGGAACATCCACTGATTGACTCAGTTTGGGCATGTAGAAGCTGAATATATAAATTCATCTATATCGGATCACTCATCCATCCTAATAAAATGCAAGATGCAACACAATAGTCATCCAAGGCCTTTCAGATTCTTTGCAAACATGATGGAGTATCTGAATTACCAGAATGTACTGAGAAGGACCTGGGGAGAAACTCATAGTGATTGCACAAGGCAACAGGTATCGGAGAAGCTCAAGAAGTTTAAAATATAGAGTAAGAGCATAAATGCATATATGGCCTCATATAAGCAAAGACTACAGATGCTGAGGCAAAGACTGGATATTATCCAAAGCCAATTGTAAGCTATCAACCTGGATCAAAACCTCATGGAACAGGAAAAGTAGATTCTAATTGATATTCACAAATGGAGCAATAGCACTTAGACAGAAAGTCAGGGCAGTATGAATTGATCATGGAGATACTAACACAAAATACATTCATGCTCAATGAAGAATAAGGAATAGCCATAACACAATTTTCTCAATCTATACTGAAGCAGGGATCAAGCTAACAGAGCCAAAAGAGGAAAATGAATTTATTGCTGTGTTTAAGGACCTAATGGGTTCTAAGGCTATTACACTGAAGGCCCTGAACACTTCAATAATTAGAGGGGGCAAATGTCTCAAAATTGATCAACAGAGAGCTTATCAAAGCAGTAACTAATGAGAAAATTCTTGAGGTCATTGAGACTATGCCAAAGGACAAAGCACCTGGAGTTGATGGGTTCCCCATTGAATTTTTCACTAACAATTGGGATGAGATTCAGTAGGATATTATTGTAGCAGTGAAACAATTCTTTATGACAAGGGACACGTGCTATGCCATCAACACCACAGTTGTGACACTGGTTCCTAAAATACTAGCCCCTGCCAAGGTGAAAGATTACAGACCAATAGCATGTTGCACTACATTGTATAAGATTATTTCAAAGGTAATCACAAGAAGAATAAAATTGGTCATATCTGAACTGGTAGGAAAGGCTCAGTCAGCTTTCATTGAAGGAAGAAGCATTGTAGACAATATCTTGGTGAGTCATGAAATATTCAAAAGCTACAATAGGAAATAGATCTCACCAAGATGTGTGCTCAAAGTGGAGCTGAGAAAAGCCTATGACACTTTGGAATGGGCATTCTTAAAAAAACTATTTGAGTGATATGGGATTCCAGCAAAGTTTGTCAATTGGATAATGAAGTGTGTTTCCACAGTTTCTTATTCACTGATTATAAATGGAGGGCTTACTAAACCATTCCCAGCAAAGAGAGGCCTCAGACAAGGGGATCCAATGTCCCCATACGTCTTTGTGCTAGCTATGAAATATTTGGGAAGAGAGCTCCAACAACTAGCCACTAATGTTGATTTCAACTATCACCAAGGCGTGAAAAGATGGGAAATATCCACATTTGTTTTGCTGATGACCTGCTGATGTACTGTAGGGCTGATATTGGGTCAGTTACACTAATGCATGAGGCTTCTTTGAGATTCTCTGAAGCATCTGGTCTTAAAGCTAACAATGACAAGAGTTCAATATGTATTGTTGGGGTCAGTGAGAACTCAAAACAAGAAATTGTCAATACTCTGGGGTTCAATATAGGTACTTTGTCATTTAAGTATCTAGGTGTACCTTTAGCAACAAAGAAGCTACACATAAATGCATATATGCCCCTCATTGAAAAAATTACCGCAAAGATCATGTGTTGGTCAGCAAAATTGCTATCCTATGCTGGTAGAGTCCAACTCATAAAGGCAGTCCTATTTGGAGTACAGACTTACTGAGCTCAGATCATTCTCATCCCAGAAAAGGTCATGAAGATAATAGAGAGAATATACAGGACTTTTTTGTGGACTGGTGAGGTGACTGTATCTAGAAAAGCATTGGTGGAATGGAAAAATATTTGCTATCCAAGGACAGCAGGGGGGTTAAATGTGATGAATCTATGTACTTGAAATGCAGCAGTTATCTTGAAGCTATTGTGGGATATCTACAGGAAGAAGGATTGTCTTTGGGTACAATGGATACATAGCTTCTATATAAAAAAGATGGATATCATCCAAGTCCAAATACCCAAAACAACATCATAGGTGGTAAGAAAGGTGATTGAATCCAGAGGCATATTGATACAAAGGCAGCATACTGATGGAACACTGCAGCACCAATTAGAGAAGGTTAAAATTGAAGAAAAGTACTCCATTCACAAGATGTATGTATCTTTGGGGCCAGAATTTCCAAAGGTGCCCGAAAACTACTAACACTTCATCCAAAGATTCATTCAAGATATAAATTCATTCTTTGGCTGGTTAAAGGAGATTGGCAACAGTAGAGAGATTGCAGAGAATTGGCATACAAGTTCCTATTGATTGTGCGTTCTATGGGAGACCAATAGAAACATTTCCATTCTTTGAGTGCAATGTAATAAGAAGATGGTGGAACCGAGTACTATTACTGCTGGGCTATAACAGACAAGTGCAAAGCTGGGATGATGAAATACAATGGATCAGTAAGCAGGCAAGGAAAAGGGATGGGCTAGCAGAGATAACAACCTGTGCATTTGCATTGGTTGTGAATCAAATTTGGAAAGCTCAGATTTGCACATTCAATTCTAAAGATGCAAAATTAAAAGAAATGGTGATGCATATCCACATTCGAGGGAGAAATCTAGCAAAGTGGAAGATGGCATTGCAACTGATGAAAACTTATCCTTATTGAATTATTTCAAATGGTTGTAATAGACATAGTTAAGGAAACATGTAAGAGCAGCTTATCCAGGTTGCCGGTCTAGTCTTGTAAACTTTTTGATTATCAATGAAAGCTACACGCAATTCATTAAAAAAAAATATATATCACATAAAAAATAATGAGCATATATTGGGTCAGTGCATAGCATGTTATTTTCATAATCGCTATAGTTATATGATATACATACCCTACTTTTTAAGTATGATATTGTTGTATAATTATATGATATGGTACACTAATATAATTGGTTACTGAAAGATACATATATCGCGGAAGATTTGACAATGAAGATCAGTCCACTAAAATGTCCTCTTTATAAATACTATGTTGAAGAAAATAGCTCATATTAAAGAGTATCATAAGAACTCTCAACTCTGTCAATGAGATCACTGTATAGTAGCGTAGAATTGTTGGTGACGTTTCATCTTTCGAATGATCAAAATTTGAACTTGCGAACCTAAAAGAAACTACAAATCAGAAAACATGAAAAATCACATTTCCTGTTTCGATGGAGCGCAAAAACAATTCTGTTCCTCATTTTCTTTTCCAACAGCCTCCTTGACGAGAACAATTTTGCTTCTAGAAAACAATTGTGCATTTGTTCTTATATCCAACCAGGGTAAATTTTAAATGTTGTAAATTTGGATTAGAACGACGAACTCACAACGCACTACGGAATTTTAGAAGGAACCAAGAGAGCAATTTCCAGTCCATATAAAGACTAGCATCAAAATGCCCCAGCAGAGAGCCTAATTGCCAATAAGACATCAATTTTCTAACTTTTTGCCTTCATGATAGAAACTACATGTGCCTTCAGCTATAACTTCAAAACAAGCGACTCGGTTTCTTATCGGTGCCGCACCATGTTAACAACTATATACTTACAGACGGGCAATCACTGAAGCCGCAAGAGGCAGAACTTGCATCACGTCAGCTGTTCAAAGCCCGAGGGCGCAACATTATTTGGTTTTGGAGGAGGACAAGCGATATGCTTGTTGGTTTTGTTCTTCTCCTCTGCCTGTGAGTTGGTCAATTTCTCACTGTGGAACTGACTTCCACCCAATTCTGACTCTTGTTTCCTCTTCATTTTCTTTTTTGGCACTGCATCTGCTGCTCGTTGATCAACAGAGCTGCCAGAAACCCCCTTTAGTTTCTCTTGCTTTATACGATCCACATCAGAACCATTGGCTAGGGAAACAGGCATTCGTGTAGAAGCGTTTACTGCTGAAGTACTGGATATTGGCTTGTTTGTTGAAGTTGAAGAATGATCAATTACAATCTTTTCTTGGGTATGCACCGACTGAGCAACAGGTGCAGCATCTGATCTACTACTATCCTCTTCCTTTAAGACCAATAACTTGTTCCTCCTAATTTTCTCTCCATCCTACATAAAGAACACAAATGAACTACCAATTTAAAAGCTACAAAAAACATTAAGGCGCAGGTTCGAAACTGCATCTTAATATAATTCATTGAGAGAAGACAATGAGAACAACTAAGGACTGATGACTATGCGACATTCAGTTTCTTAATGGAATCTCAGACAGCTTTCAGATAGACTAATAATCCTATACATTTACATAAAACAGAGCTCCACTGTGACTGCAAGCTCACATGTTAAGTGCTACAAGACAAAATGAATAATGAACTAAATAAAGAAGAGAAAATAGGGATATAAACAGGACTTTTTTTACCTTCCGACGTGCGTGCAATGCTCTCCTCCTATCTTTCGCTCTACATATAGCACGTTTAATAGCATGATTGTCCATAAATCCATTTGGCCAATATCCTGCAAGCTGCATGAGAAAAGAACAATTTACAGTTAAAAAAACATCATGGGGAAGAGTTTGGGAACCCCCAGATGTCAAAGCAGCTCCTAATTCACATTTTAACGCCAAAATCCTGAACATAGATCAGATTTTCGTAGTGGAAAATTTTATTTTGATGAAGCTAAGAAGAAAATCCAATAAGTGACACCACAATAGAGAGCAGACTCTTGCATACACCAAAAACTGTTTTCTGACCTAGAGTGTACCTTCAGATACACTTGGAATTTGTCTGCATCAAGTACTAAAATTTCCAAGATTGCCCAATGGCAAATGAAGTAGATGACAAAAATAAAGATCAAGCATGCAAAATGTGGTTCGTTCTTCAAGAAATAGCATAATTTGTAAGTCACCTACCTCTGCATACAATTTTCTGACTTGTGGACCAGCATCTTCATCCAGGCCCTACAAGTAAAGACTAAGTAAATATCCAGCACAAACTGTTTTTAGTAAGAAGCAAACTTGTTGAGGACATTATTGTTTGGAGGTGGGAGGTGGGAAGGGGGAGGGGCAGAAGTACCTCAACAAAATGATCATAAAGGTCACATATTTTGTCTTCCAGTGCAACATCCATGCTGTATTTCCTCTTAAAGGCTTCTTTCTCTTCAGCACTTGCTTCCTGGAAGTCATCAGAAGCTCCAGCTTGTTGTTCAAGTAACTGCAAACAAACGTGAAGCATCAATAAAAAGACATTTTGTAGTTTTTTCATAAAACCATCTCCCATAACCTGAGGGAGTGGAATTTGGTTTGAGATTTCCTATTGAAACGTTCACTCTACAAAAATGATACTCTCTTTTTTCCTGACCATTAAGGAACAATGACAGAGCGCTTGGATCCCCCAAATTCTAGTAGACACAACATGTACTCATGGTAAAAAATAAGCATATAATATTACAGAGTCATACCTTTGATTTCATCAAAGGAATCCGCAACTTAATCATCTCAGCAACCTCCCTCTTTATGTGCTGAACTCTGTTATCTTTCTCTTGTTTTGCTGACAGCCCCATATTGACCATGATTTTCAAGTTCCTCTGCAGCCAGCCAAACATTAGGTCAATCATAATTTCTATTACACTGATGGGAGCACAACCACCTATGACTTGAAGCATTGGTAACAGTTAAACAAGAGAAATATTAAACCTTAATATATGTGAACTAGATAAAAGCGATCATACAATTATCTAGCATGGCACAAGCTTGTGCAAGATAGGAAAGAAACATGTGGGAAAAGAAAATCCAACATCAATAACCACAGATTGAAGAGTACAAGAATGTAACATCTACAAAGCCAGGTGCCTGCATTAGACATAACCTGAAAGCAGTTACGGCATTCAACCAAGAAACTAGATTTGCCTAGCATTTCTCTTTCAAATTTTCTTAACACGCTTATTCTCCTTCATATTCACAACCATAATACAATACTCATAGGTCTTTATTATCTAAACATTCATTTACTCATCCCATTCTGCCACAAGATAATAAAAAGAAGTACAGACCACCATATTGAGGAAACTCTGCTAATTAAATATACGTGCATGTGACACACACATTTGGTCCTACCAACTCTGACACTCTAGTACCTCATTTCCTCACACATAAAGGTACATACATTTGGACCTCAAGTATTTGCTAACCAACAAGAGCTACCTAACCAAGTTACTATTTCTGAAAAATGCTTATAAGTATCTCTTTTAGCTTCTTAAAATCCAAACTATATTTTTTTAAATCAAAGATAATCCAAACTAATTTGATAGTTTACATAAAAAATTGATATCATGACTTTAAGAGAACAATCATGCTTTGAAAGATGCTACTAAAGAGATATTTTCTTTTTTCTTCCAAAAGATTATACTAGCCATTTATTAAGGGAAAAAGGAGTATTCTACCAAGCAAACATATTAATGACCTTCTTCACTTAAACGCATGTGTCATTATTTTGGCACAATTTGATTACTGATAAGACTATTTTTTTTTTTTGAAATTATTACTGATAAGACTGTTAAACATTACATTGATTAGCAATTTAAAAGTTCAGCTCCACTCAAAAATTAAATACCAAGTCCCATGATACTTCATCTTATTTGATATGCCAGTTGAGTGGACACAGTAAGATTATTTTTTGGACAACGTAACTTCATATGATGGTAATTCTCTTGTATACATGCAGTACAACAAAAAGTAGAGAATCTACAACATGATATAAATCTCTATGAACGACGCCCAAGTTTCTATACACATTGGAACCCAATGAGTGCACCAAAACGAAGAATAAGAATGACAGTAAATTTGACTTACATATTATCTTAATTCTGGGGGGGGGGAGAAACCATCACATCGTAACTTTATATTTGAGAAGGTTAATAAACTGAGAGATCAGGCTGGTCTTGAGCTCTTCAAAAACAAATTCAGCAATGGAGCACATTTGGCAAAGGATCTGGTTCTATTTCTCTTCTAACTTCACAACTATGATGGCTTTAATATGCATTACAAGATTTTAGATATCTTTTTGTCTTCTAATGAAGATATGCCACCAAAACAGAGGAAGAAATCATCATTAAATTGATTCCTGTAATAACCTCACAGATCTCCATAACATAATTGAGATATGGAACAATTTATGAAATAAATAGAGTCAGAATAACTCAAATAGATATAGCTTGAACATGATGCAATTTCAGCATGATAACACATTTTATCTAGAACATCTAAATGACACACAAAAATACCTTCAATGTGCGAAGCTGTATCAAGTGGCCGACAATACTCATTAAACGATTAATTAGCTCATTGGATATTTTTCCATGACTAGCTTGCTGCAACCATCAACAGAAATATTTGGATTCTATAAGTACATTGCGAAATATATGTTAATACGTCAACCAAAAAGATAGAACTAATTAAGGGCATCTAGCTTAGTCTATACCGCCAATCTGGCAACTTTTGCCAGCCTCTGCTTTATTTCGGGTGATAACCTCCTTTTGATAGCCTGAGATGAATTATCAGCATCTTGAACCTCCATACTTGGTGGCCTTACTGTGATATTTTGATATTGAAATAAACGGCCAATACAAAAGAAAATGAATTAGCATCAAACAGAAACGACATCTGAACCTCGGCCTTACTGATATTTTCAAAAATTCAATAGATGACCAATGCATAAGAAAATGAATATTCAGTTGGAAAAGCATATTTCAAAGGTGTTGGGCATACATTCTGCAACGATCTTCTCTAAATCCCTGATGGCCTTCTCAAGCATTGTACCTTTCGGTCTACCACTAGATCCTTCCTTTCTCTGCATAGCTGGAACTTTCTGTATAGTTTTAGGATGAACCTGAGCGTCAGTTACAGCAAGAATAAAAGCTTATTGGGAATCTCAGATATGACTGCATAACCTTGTCCATACACCTGTGAATCTTATATGGTGCAGGGTTAAGTGGTCATATTTGAGATTCAAGTAGAGAGGAAACAAGGACTTGCTAGAACTAGAGGTCTTCTTGATTGTTATTGATGAAGTAAAAGATTTCATAAAAGGCGTCAAGAAGATGCAAATAGTACACAAAAGAATGAGATCAAAAGTGAGTTAGCTCCATTACAATGAGACCTATACTAAAGATAAGAAGCTAACAAAATCCAAAAAGATGTTTGGAGGGTTCAGAGGGGATTGATTGTTATCTATGCACACCTTCATTTTTAACTACTACTAAAAATTAATGGTAGCCGCAGGGCGAACTGACTGAGTAGAGGGGAGAAGAGGACTTATTAGACCATTAGAAGGCCATCTTGATATTGTATATGTTTATCGTGTTATCAAAGCACAAAAAGATTTCTTTTTGTTAATGGGCAGCAACCTGTAACCTCTGTTGTATCTGATACCATATTGAATTATTAGACCAACACATCTAAATGTTTAAGTTGTTAGAGTACACAAGGTCTATGCTTTTATCATGTTAATCAAGTCAAACCCAACAACAACAACAACATACCCAGTGGAATCCCACAAGTGGGGTCTGGGGAGAGAAGAATGTACGTAGACCTTACCACTACCTCATAGAAGTAAAGAGGTTATTTCCTGGGAACCCTCATCGCAAAACCCATAAGCAGAAAGGACTAGATATGACAAAAAGGAAAGGGAAGGGAAAACAAAGAGTGACTAGTAATGAATAGCACATGACAATATGTAAATATGATATAACTAACACATATAAGACGAAAAAAAAGGGAACAGAAAGAGCGACTAATAACAAAAAAATATATGACAGTATGCAAATACGATAAGATTAACACATATACGACAAATAATGACAACACATGACATAAAACACGACTACTACACCCTAAGGCCAAACATCCACCTAACCCTACTAACCAATTAGACTGTTACTCTAATTCGCGACCTCCACTCCTTTCTATCTAAGGTCATGTCCCCGGTGAGATCAAGTTTCGCCATATCTTGTCTGATCACTTCCCCCCAATACTTCTTTGGTCTACCTTTACCCCTCCGTGTATCTCCCACAGCCAACCTCTTGCACCTCCTAACAGGAGCATCGGTACTCCTTCCCTGCACATGGCCAAACCATCGCGGTCTCGCTTTTCTCATCTTATCAGCCACAGAGGTCACCTCTAGCTTCTCCTGAATGGTCTCATTCCTAATCTTATCACTCCTGGTGTGACCATACGTCCATCTCAACATCCACCTAGTTTTGTGAAAGGCAATCGCCTTGTCACCAATGGCAAGAGGCGAGGCGAGGCAAGGCGAGCCTTCATTGCCTTTTCGCAATGTGGCAAGGCAATCTTCAAAAACCAATGTCATGGCGACAATGGCGACTAAAGCAAGAGACGAGAAGGGCATTGCCTTTTGTATTTTCTTAAAAAAAAAGGTGACCAATTTAGGATTATAAAAATTAAAAAAGGTAATTTTAGGGTTTTCTTTCCAAATTTGCAGTGTTGCACTCTTAGACTTAGACTGCGACTCCTACTAGTCGACTCGACTAGACTTCTCCAACAACCAGACAGATTTTTCCGGCAATTCCAAAGTCTGACCAATAGGTAATTCTTCTTTTCTTCTTTAGATTTCTTCTTCCTCTGTTTCTTTTCCCTCCTCCTTCAGACTTCAAAGTTCCTTCTATGTCTGTTTTTCTCACTATTTTGACTTTTGTTTTGTTTTTTCTCCTTCAAGTTCTAGACTTTTAGTATCTACTATCTATCGTTAGTTTTTGAATTCAAATAATTCTAGGCAAAGTGCTTTTTTTGTATATAGGCCTTCGTATAGGATAGGATTTTCATTCCTCCCGCCAAAGCTAGAAAAGAAAGGAGCGCTCTCTTTTTTCCAGACTTCTTTTTTTCTCACCATTTTGACTTTTGTTTTTTCTCCTTCAAGTTCTAGACTTTTAGTATCTACTATCTATCGTCAGTTTTTGAATTGAAATATTTGCTAATATGTTAGTGATATTGAGATTTTAAATATCTATATATGCAATTAAATATTATTATTTTTTGGTATGAATTAGTGCATACTTCAAAAAGGCTTGTCGCCTTTTGTTGCCTTTCGCTGTCCAAAACACTAGTCAAACCCATATCTCACATAGGTCTATCTAATGTTGAGCCCCCATATAATGTTATACATACTCCAAGTCACAATCCTGAGAGGATGTTAGAATCTTGCATTTGCTAAGGGAATAAAATTGTAGTGTGGACAATCCCTCAACTCTAACTTCTAGGTTTGAGTTAAGTCTAAGGTCAATTTTCTTATCAAATCAAATTTGGTTTTCACTGGTTATGATGAACTCCCTAGAGCCCACTTGTGGGATTTCATTGGGTATATTGTTGTTAAGATGAAGGCCTAGTTAGTACTCCATTGGTCCCAATTTATGTGAAGATGTTTGACCAGACAAGAGATTTAAAAATGAAGGTACAACTTTTGAAACTTGTGATCGAAAATAAGCCTCAGATATTTGTGTAGCTCATTTAGGCAACGTGAAAAGATTAATGTTAAGTTGTTACTAAATTAGAAAGATGTCATTCTCTTTGGGACTGGTTAAGAAGAGTTAATTTCTTCTCTTTTTATCTATCTCAAGGCTGCTAGCGATTCCTTATCAGTTATCCTGGCGTATTGTCACATAAATTGGGACAGTGGAAGTAAGGACCATGAAGGATGATAAACGTTTGCTAACGCTAAAAGAGACCCAAAGACTTCATGGCAGCATGTGTTTTCTAACATCTTTTGACATTATTTGGCTCATAATACGCGCAGCTCTACTTCGTTGTAAACATTTCAAAGGCTTCACCTAGTCATTAATAAGTGCTAACCCCACTTCGAATGATGACCTACTAGAATAAAGTTTCCTTCAGCAATGTTAGAAATCAATCTATAAATACCATCGAGAAATGGCACCCAAGGGCATGGCCTAGTGGTCAATGAAGTGGGTTGAGTACTCATGGTTCTGAAGTTCAAATCCTATCAGCGACAAAAATATTAAGTGATTCCTTCCCATCTGTCTTAGCCTTGGTAGCCAGAATTACCTAGTACCTGTTGTCGGTGGAAGGTTCGAGGTGCATGCAAGTTGACCCGGACATCACAGTTATAAAAAAAAAAATACATGCAGAAATGATTCATGAAATATTTGGCAGATAGCAAAGAAACACAGTATCGCAAAGGAGAGGACAGTAAACAACTCACCGTAGTCTGAGATGAATTCTTGTCCTCAAAGCCACTGACATTAAACTTTTCATCACGGTGCTGAACAGACTGGTCTATTCCGTCAGAAATTTTTACTGATCTTCCAACAGTAGATCTCTCTTGAGCATAAGAACTTTTTTCATGTAGCCTCTGGGATGAATTCCCAGATATTTCAGAACCATCTTTTAATTTGTCACCTGGATTCTTGGATTGGGTAACTCCAATTTTCTGCTGGTCAAGGTCTCTTTCTTGTGCAGAATTGCCACGCAATGATGCTGATGGAGATGACTCCAACATATTTTGTGTATCGGCAGCTTTCTTTGTTTCAGAAACATTCAACTGATTCGGGAATTTTTCTTCATGGGATACATATGGCAAAGCAACAACAGGAGATAGATGAGATGTTTCACTAACAACTGGTACCGGTTTACCAGCCTTTTTCCCGATTTTTACAGGTTTACTTGGATTATGTCCATCATCATCCCCAGCATGGCTTTTTGCCAGATCTTTTCTTCTCCTCTTTTTTGGTTGTTGAATTTTTGGTGAAACTGGTTCACTAACAAAACATATGCCAGTTAGAAGCACCCAAATGAAATGATAAACCAAAGGAAAAAAGTAGTATCAGTTTTCATATCTGAGAAAAAAAATTATATATCCTCTCCATTTTGCAGTCATAATAAAGATACGATAATGTGGCAATTCCAAAGTCTGACCAATAGGTAATTCTTCTTTTCTTCTTTAGATTTCTTCTTCCTCTGTTTCTTTTCCCTCTACGATAATGTTATGAACAACAAATCACACTACTTGGATAGGTGAAGGAGAGAATAAGCGCATCTGTATCGATAAAAAGAAGCTAAACCAAAGTCCCGAAAGAAATATAGATCTGAATTCCTAAATAAAGTGAGAAAGTGTAACTTATGGAACAAGGAAAAAGGATTTCATAGGTAAAGAGATGCAGAGGTTTAAACCATAGAAGGCAGTTGGTTAATACTTGGTTTAAACAAAAGTAACACTTCCAGAATTGCAAAAATCCAAGGAGATCTCCTCCCAGAAGGAAATAAATGAACTACATTTTGAAAGGAAAGTCATTTAGTGTACAACTTCTTAACTTCAATTGTTTATGGCCAGGGGCAGAGCTACAGTTAATTGTGGGGATTTAAACGAACCCGGTAGCTTTCGCATAGACCCTATATTTGTATTAGAAACACTAGGAAATATAAATCAATTTTAACTTGCGAACCCACTAACAAAAACGACTGGGTGGTTCAACGGCAAGGATAACAGTACCAAAGCTTTGGGGGACAGAGATGTGGGTTTGAAACCCTCTTGCTCCCAAAGTCTTCTCCTTTTAGAAGAACACAAAAATCTGAATCATTTATGCCTTTGTTGAAAAAAGCATTCCTCTCTAAAACAAAAGCAGAATATCATCTCTTTTCACTGTTTCAATTCCAAATCATATTTTTACAAAAAAAGTGAGCCAAGATTTGTTACCTTTTAAAAAATATATTGATATTCAATACTTGTTTGTTAAGTTGAGGGGTTTTTTTTTTTTTTTTTTTTTTTTTTTTTTTTTGAGAAAGGTAAAGTTGTATTCCTCAGCATATAAAAGATATGAAAATATTTTCCATCATATCAAATACACCCTAAAAGGAGAAAAAAAAAAAAGAAAAAAAAATGTTTATAATCTAGAATTACTTGTTTCTTTCACATATTAAGAAAGAGTAGATGATATGGATATGCACTATTCATTGGTTTAGCCATTTTTTTATCTATATAAAATATTGGTGGGTCAGATATTTTGTTTGTCTTCAACCGATTCAGTTTTCGACCCATATCCAACCCGATCCACTCATTTACCACCCTTATCCGAACCCATAAACCTCAAATCTTGGTTCCTCATCTGTTTATGGCTTTTGGAATTTTGGTGTAAATTGCAAAGAATGAAGAAAGTATGTTAGATTTCACTGATTCCATGAAAGCGGATAGGTTTTATCCTATTAGCAGCTGCTACAGTTTCTCCTTTGCAATATACAAGCTAGTTACCTTCTTCGGGGAAAAAAGATGCTTACCTTTCCTAATTAATCATTACTAGAACATGACTAAAAATTTTAAAGTATAAAAAAAAATAGATAGCACAAACAAGAAAGGAAGAACACAATCATTTGATGAAATAGGAGAGGAGTAAAAAAGAACCCCAAAAGCAATAGTGACAAAGAAGAAGAGTCGCACATGAAGAGAAAAAAATAAGGAGTAATCAAGAAACAAAGAAGAATAGAAGAGTCAGATTAAACCCAAGAAGAAGAATAAGAAAACGACATAAAGAGAACATTGAATATCAGGTAAAGGAACCCATCAATGCTTTGCAGGTATTACCAGATTTGGGGGTGAACTTGAATTGAGGGAGAGAAAATTAACAACTCCCTCCATCCCAATTTATATGACTTTTGACCTTTGTAGTCGGGCTCTTCCTCAGACCATGCACACCGCGGGGTGAAGTTGCTCAGACTCTTCATTTTTAGTGCTACACCCATGTCGACACGACATGAGTGTGGGATCCATGTCCAATTTGGTCAACCGCTTTCCGGTACTTCGACCAAAATCGATGGGGAAAGTTTGGACAGTTTTAACAATTTATGTAATCAATACAAAAGCTAAGGTGAAAGTGAAGAAAATGAAATACCTTTTATATAGAAATTTCTATGTCACATCTTTTTCTTTAATCTCCTTCCAGGATTTTCTTCGAGTTCTCCACATAATATCTCATAGTTTAGGTTTTATCACCCTATTTTTAGATATTTTGATTATTTTTAGGTGAATTCCCGCACCCGTATCCATACATAGATCCATATACCCAAATCTTAAAAATTAGATGATGAAGGATCTGACCTCTAGATTTGTACCCGTATCGAATACCTACACTTGAGTCCGAGCAACTTAGACAGTAGGAACTTTAGTGCACTGGGCTGCTTTTTACTTTGACAGGGCACAAAGTTCAAGAAAGAAAGAAAGACCGACCTTTGAAACTTGTGGTCTAAAATAAGTTATAAATATTTATGTCACTAAAAATCATTTCATTAAGGGTAAAAATTGCATTTTAAGATTAAATTGTCACTTAATATAGAAATGTGTGATTCTTTTTGGGACTGACTAGAAAGAAAAGTAATTCATATAAAGTGGGACAAAGGGAGTATTTCTTATGGTAAAACTTAATAGTATATGTAGGTAAGGGTGTCAAAATGAGCCCACATATATGTAACCCGCCCAAAATTTTATGGGTTGGGCTCAAGATAATTTTAATTGGATTCAATCTCAACCCATTCAAGCCTTAACCCATATCAAAAAAATCTTCAATTGAGCCCAATTTAATCCCCAATTTCAACCCGTTCTAAGACTCTTTACTTGCATTGATCTAATGTATGTTTTCTATCTATCTTATATTTTCTATCATTTATCTATCAATTTGTAACATTTTATTTTTATATTTTGAGTTGAAATTCAAATTGTGATTATAAAAGATAAATAATAATATGTTAGAATTATTGAGATTGGGCTGGTCATGACCCAACCCGAATTTTAGCTAATTTGAGCCCAACCCGTTTGAGCCCTAAGTAAGTTTGGGCGAGTCATAACCCAACCCAATTTCTATTGCTAATTTGAGCCCAAAGTAAGTTTTGACGGGTCATAACCCAACTCAATTTCTATTTCAATCTATTCTAACATTCTCAATTTCAACCCAACACGCCCGTTTGACACTCCTATATGTGGGTAATATCCAATCACTTAAAACATGGGATTGTGGAGTAACTTGAGGGAATCATAGGTGGTATACTATGATATTTAAAAACTTTAAAACGGATACGAGAAATAAATTTAGATGCTAGGTGAAAAGCGAACAATTGGTTATATTATACAAAATGGTGTTTAGACACACCAGACTGTTTAAGAATCTTAAGAAAAAAACTCACATGCGCTCCAACTTTCCACGGTTGACAAAGAAACCATCATGCTTTATCGAGGAGTTATCAACCTGAAAATACTCATCCTGCATGACAAGAAGCAATGTACTAAGCACTTTGACTACAACATATAAATGCCGCTTGCACACAGTTACGAAATATTGACTATGCTTATAAAATCATTCGGATGCAAAATACTCCATCTGTCCCATTTTAAGTAGCACCCTTTCCTTTTTAGTCCGTCCCAAAAAGAATCATCTTACTCTAATTGAAAACAATTTACCTTTAAAATTTCATTTTTACCCTTAATCAAATGATTCTCAGCCAAATAAATATCTATGAATAATTTTATACTATAAGTTTTAAAAGTCTTTCTTCTTTTCTTAAACACCGTGCCAAGTCAAAGGGTGCCACATATAATGGGACGGGGGGAGTAATAGATATGTATAAGGTAGATAGAGTTGAGGAACTTGATGTGACCAACCAGCTCAGTATCATCTATGAAAGAATCTTCAGTGTCATATTCATCGTCATCTGGGAAATCATTAAGATCTTCCTCATCATCACTTTGTTTGCCCTGTAAGGCATAATAGTTAATTAGCAGATCAAATGCAGAATAAAATGCACAAATTGTATATTTACTGTTAGTGTGTGTGCGTGTATTTAGTGTGTGTGTGTGTTTGTAATACACGTTTAGTGTGTGTGTGTGTATCACTGCCAACTCTCATATAATGAGTAAACAACGAAATGCATACCACATATAGGCGTTCAATCTTTTCTATCACAGCATTTAAACGATTTCCAGGAGGTGCATCCTTGACTTCCTTATCAGCAGGTTGTCCCTAAAAGGGCATTGATAAAAAGCGTAGAAATGATCAAAAACATATTCCCAAAATAAGCAAACTAATGCGCCGAAATAGAGTTGCCACATCAATTTTGACCAAAACAGTCCTTGAAAATTTCATCATTTCCCCTTTTAGTTTGTTCTTTTTTAGACAAGATCTTTGAAATACTTATCTTTTTCAAAAAATGTTTTCGAATAAAAACATATTACCAGTTTCCAAAAAAATGTTTTTCGAAATAGATAATTCTAACATAGAGATCACCAACTGCCCTATATACTACAGCACACGGTTCACAGGAAAACAATAGAAATCTTTGAAAGACTTATTTCTAAGACCAAATATCACTAGCCGCCATTTATACTCAGATAGTGCCGGATTCACAAGAAGACAATGGAAAATCACCCAAAAAGACATCATGTTCTCAATAACAAAACAAAGGAAAAATCAGCAGCAAACTTTTCTCAATTGGGCATAACTACCAAGGATGTATTACGATGATAATGCACAAAAAAGTTATGCATGGCTTGGAAACCTTTTTTTAAATCAAGTGATAAAACTTATAAAGAACAAGAACACCTGCATACAAGAAGTACACCAAAAAGAAATTTCTACAAATGCCACGTGATCTTCTAGACCTACAGGAACCTCATGAGTATATCAAAAGAAAATAAGGGATGAAATACTATTTCTCAAGTGTACAAAATCCTTTTCTACCACCCCACCCCCAAATTAAACACACTTCTATTTCTCTCTCTAAGTATATGGTCCGCAGAAGTGCTAGTGGAGCAACATTCCACGCTTTGCATCTTCTTCCTCCATCTTTCCAAAGACCTAATTGAATAATAATACTTCTCTTACCATAACTGCCATCACCCACTGAAGGCATCCACCACAAGCAAGATGCTATATGGCAATGTAAAAGGAGGTAAGTGATATCTTCACCCAAATTTTTTGCACATGAGACATCAACCGACCCATGTAATCTTACTCTTCATCAATTTCTCGGACGTCAATATTATTTATCTTGCAGGAAACACACCTTTCTAAGGAACATGTGTATCCAAACTGCAAGATTTGGAAATAAAGACTCCTCCCAACTCAACAGTTTCTCGTAATAGGACTTCACAGATTTGGACAATATCTATGATAATCCCAAAAGAGTGTTGTCAAAGAAGAAAAGCACAGAAACGCGTCAAGATTTGTGGGATCATGAGCACTAGAAGACAAATAAAGTGCTTGTTTTTGGCAAAGTAAGGCATAGAGAAAGAGTAATGAAACAAATGTAGACATAAAAACAAGAGAAATAACTATAACTACAAACAATAAAGACAAGGAGATGAACATTACACACAGGGTGGGACCTAGCTTTCAGAAGAGTTCTAAATGACTGGGAGATTGGGGAAAAGTTGCAAGATTACTGGAAGTGTTTCATTCACATCCAGGTTTATCCTTGAAGTCTGACAGTGTGAGATGGAAAAATCAAGCAAAAGGTGTGTGTTTACAATGAATTCCTGTTGCAGGAATCTCAATACTCTGCAGCCTAGGCCACACAGATGGCCCTGGAAGCTGAATTGGAAGACTAGGAATCCACCAAAGGTTGCCTGTTTTGCTTGGTTGGTATGTAGGAAGGCTTGTTTAACTCATGAAGTCCTACGAAGAAAGGATGCCAGATCAGTTCTAGGTGTGCCATGTGTGAGAAGGAAGCTGAAGCAAATGATCATCTATTCGACCATCGTAAAGCAGCAATGAATTTATGGAACATGTTTCTGGCTGTACTGGAAGTCAATTGGGTGACGTCTGGCACAACAAAGGAGCTATTAAGCAGCTGGAAAGGGATTGGGAGCAGACATAAAGGAGGCCACTGGTGGAAAACCATTCCTGCCTTCATTTGGTGGACTCTATGGAAAGAGAGGAACTCAAGATGCTTTGAAGGAAAAAAACAAATCTCTGAGAATGAAAATGAATTGTACAAGTCTTTTGTTTTTTAGGTGTAAAGGTAGTCGGATAAAGGAGACAGTAGATTTAGTAGATTTCATAGGAAACTTGTAATGTACCGTTGGAGTGTAATGTAAGTTTCCATTCATCATCTCTTGGATGATGAATCTTTTGAAATGAAATACAGTTACCCTTTTCTCGGAGAAAGGAGATGAACATTGCATCAATGAAACATAGAAGTAAAACCCTTGTTAATCAAGTTCAACAACGGGTTTAAATTTCTTTCACATAATGGGAAGAATGCTATTTACCATTCTAATTCATGCGACTAGTTTTCTTATACTAAAATTATAATATCCTATTCAACCAACAACATACCCAGTGGAATCCCACAAGTGGGGTCTGGGGAAGGTAGAATGTACGCAGACCTATAACTTCCTATTCCTATTTACTAATATGTTCAACAGAATATTTCTAAAATAATTTTAAATAATGATGATGTATGGGCTAGTTTGTATACAACTCGACTATTTCACTCCCTACCTGCTACCTCCAACCAGGTATGCCTTTTATCTAGATTGTCTCCCTTCTTCTATGGAGCATAATAAAAACAAATGCGCCCAAAATCTAAATACTCTAACATGGTGCACATATGGTTTCGCCTAATGCCAAGCCTCATAAGTTGTTATTCTCTTGAGAGCCTTTGCATGTAGCTAGCTCAACGCTCCATGAATATTTACCCCTTCAATCCAAAAATTGTTTGGTAAGTTCTTCTCAAACATTACACACCTAGCCATCTCCGTCACCATCAAGTTCATCCTTTCTCTTCCACTACTTTATTGAGGTGTATAGGTGATAGTTAGCTGGTGTTTGACTCTTTCATCTCTGCGAAATTTATCAAATTGGCTAGAATTGTACTCGGGGCTATTATCATATCTCAAGATGTTAATACAATGTCCCTTTGGGTTAACATAACTTTTGATTTGTCGAAACGTGGCAGAAATTTCATTTCTAACTTTGAGAAAACAAGACCAACACATTCCAGAAGGAATCATCAATGAGGAGAAGAAAGTATCAATTACCCATTCACTAATGGAATTTACATAGGTCCACTTGTTACCATTCACTAATGGAACTAGCATAGGTCCACAAACATTGGTGTAAAACTGTAGCTTTTGAGTGGCCATCCAAGCTTGCCATTTCATTGATACTAACAAGACAATGTATTTAGTGAGTATTGATCCCTAGTCCTCTAGGTAAGAAATGGAAAGCTATTTTTTTCCTTGCTAACAAGCATCACAATCATGAGGTCAACCTTCGATTCCCAAAATGATTTCAACAAGTTTTTTTCCTTTTGTGTTCGGTTAAGTCCTGTTGGTTGAAGTACCCAAGTCTTTTATGCCAAAAGTTTGAATCACACAAGTTTACAACTTCAACTCCATTCCATTCTACAATTAAAACATATCTTTTTTTTTCATTTTTACACAACAACCAATCGACCATCATCAGAAATATCACAAATATTATCTTAAATTTAATAGAATAATCCCTTCTCCATCATTTACCCAACAGTTTGCAATTTTTTATTGAGTTCAGGTACATATTAACACATAAGCAATGAGTATGATACCGATACTTTCACTTTCAAAAAATCCCCATTCTCAATTATCATTGTGATTATGGAGCTTTTATCAAGGTCATGCAAATTGTTGCTTTAAACATTATACTTCCTCTGTCCCATTTTATGTGGCACGGTTTGACTTGGCATGGTGTTTAAGAAGAAAACAAAGGACTTTTGAAATTTGTAGTCTAAAACCATCCATAGATATTTGTGTGGTTGGATATAATTTCATTCAGGGTAAAAGAGGAATTTTAAAGTTAAATTGTTTTCCAATTCTAGTAAAGTGACATTCTTTTTGGAACGGACTAAAAAGGAAAGGGTGCCACACAAAATGGGACGGCAGGAGTATGATTTATGCATTCACTGTCAATGAGCCAAGAGGGAGTGCGCGTGTCCTTGTTCCTAAAGCATGAGACCACAAAGAGATTCTCTTCCTGAATTCCTTGTTCCTAAAGCATAAGACCACAAAGAGATTCTTTTCCTGAATTTCTAACTCATTTGTTTGTACTTGTTAATTGGTTTCAGGAGCCTTAATCTTGCCTTGTATTGCATTACCTATCTAAATAAAGAATAAAAGTACCACAAATTGCATCAGGCCTCCAAAAATATTTTTGCTCGTGTGTGGTCTATTTACAATGCTTGTAATGTGAGAATAGTTTCTTGCTATCACAACCTCCTATTTGTCATTCCATCTCTTGTTAAATTTTTATCTACCTTTGCTTCCTTGCTGGTTTTGTGCATAAAAGGCTCACTCACTAATTTTTTCTTGCCTCAAAACACTCAATTTCCTACTGAGCTTGAAGAGCACTCATTAGCTCAAGAACTGAGACATAGTTAAGATCCTTGGAATCTTCAAGAAGTAAAATCTTACATCCAAATCTTTTACAAAGCTTCACTAGAAACTTCCCCACAATTCTGCTATCCAGGAAACCGAGGAATCAGATCTTGTTGATGATCAAGGAAATTCTATTAGAGCATTTGCTAACAGACTTTCCTCCACGCATAGAGCTTCAAGGTCCCTTTCCATATTCAAATTTGCATTTGCCTAATTCAACCATTTCTCTAATATTCCGCTTCAAATTTGTCCCAAGTTTCATTGGCAGTCTCTTATACGCCATGGGCCTAGAAAGACTGAATTTCCAACATAATTCTACTAACAACATTGGCATTTGACTATTGGTTTCTACAATGTCGGCCTTGATTTGTGCCAAGGTAGAATCCTTGGAAGTGCATGGTCAAGACTGTCTTAAGCAACAATCTACCAAAACCAAAGGTTTTTGTGTAAGTTTACATCGGTAGTGACCAAATTTGATAACTCTCACCGATGAAAGTATATTGAGTTGACAAAGAAAGGCTGTTGTTGGTTGACATCTTGAGTTCAAAAAGTTAAAGCTTTTCTTGTTTTTCTTCACAGATGCTACAAGACCAATTGTGGATCTGTACCACCTATTGGATTTAAAATAAGAAAAGGAACGACAACATAAAGAGATGATTTGGCAGAATGATCTAGTTGTTACGTTCAATGCCCAATATCTGGATTGTAACAACTGAGGATTAAAAAAGATAACTAAACGATTTTATTCAGTCCTTACCCGATATATTTTGAAAAGAAAGAACCTCATCACTGGAAATCAAATGACAAAAGTTCAACACTTAGCTATACTGTCTGTGTATGCATTTGCAAGGATGGTGGCTAAACCAGCTTGCTCACACCTTCATTTATCAGTTGGGTACATGCTATCTTCCACTAGCAACTTTGTCCACTAAGGTTTAGACAGATGAAAAAATCATTGAACTTTCTTTGCCTCTGTAGTGTTTGAGACATGGTATCCCCTAGTCCATTCCAGCTCCATTAATCAACAGGTCAAACAATTGAGTAGCAATTTATATAAGTTTTTTATCCCATGTATCTTCAACCTTTAATGACACCCAAGACACCAACACCTTGGAGCCTAATCTAAGTGAGCTTGCAACACTTATAAAGAACCCAGTTTGAAAGCAAGGCATAACATGCCTCTATTAACACCATTGCAAAGTCACAGAACTACAATAATAATTTACATTGCTTGCAATAATTCTTTTAGTACAATAGTTTTGTTAGATAACAATCACTATCTAGAGTCAAATAGAGTTCTAACCCAAATTTCTGTAATAAATTTTTAGCATAACTTATAAATTGGATCACTAAATTCAAATTTCAAGAAGGTCTCTAATAGGCTTTGAACTACAAATTTTGTACAAATGCAAGCAAATATAAGTAAATAAATATTAGGATAGCAGTAAAAAGCCACCTAAAGAAGGCAATTCTTGTAACCTTTGAAGGGAAGAGTCAGGAAACCCTATTTCCTGCTGCTTCTTTTTTTTTTTTTTTTTGAGAATGTACCAAATTTATCCACAAAGATATGTCAACTGAAGCACAATATTAAGCTCTGCAACTTGATAATTCATCGGGATTAGAAAAGGAAACTCCACTTAAGAGACCATAAGAACATGGCATGTCACAGTGACGATATCTTCCCAACTCATTATATCAGAGTTCAGACCACCCCAAGGACAACATCATGGAGCAACCCAATAAATCTTCTAAGATTCCAGAATCTTTTTACTATTCCAAAATAGTATAAATATTTTGTCATTTTAACGATGAATATTGCCAATACTATCAAATACATCACATTAAAATAATGCCTAAACAGTTCCCTGATGAAACCATAGCACTTCATCTCTGACTATTATATTATCACTATTACACTGTGGATTATAGCTCCACTGAAGAAACTACCTTCATATTCCGGATGCCCACTTCCAAATTCCAAAAAAGAATTTCACAATGTAACCCTATGTTTCCCATACAAAACAAAGGAATTGACTCCAGGGACTCAGGGAGTAATTTGATCTTGGCTATATTTGGATGCTAACCCAACCATTCCCTTCACCCATCAGTATGTTTATATATAAGATCCCCTCTGCCCACCAATTACAAATCAAGAAGCCTAACTGACAGTATTAACAGTGCACAGTGAACGATTGCAACAATATACAACTCACTCAAGTAAATGTCTGATGATATTTATGCAGCTCAAATACTTGTAGAATTGAGTTTCAAAGTACAAACCTAGAAATGGTACTCATTAGTAGAATTTCACACTATGAGAGTTGAAGTGAATTTACTCAGATGAGAGATGACAAAAACCAGAAAAAAACTAACAAAAGTTAACATAACCAAGCAATCAGTATTAAACTCAAATGACAACCTACCGGAGCTAATCGAGCCTCGAGAGAAGGATGCGGTATTAAAGGTTGAATGCCAGCCGCAGCTCCAACCGACATCAATGGACCAGGACCGACACCATTAACATTGGACTTAGTAGCGTCCTTGCTAAGCTTCTTCCACGACACAATTGTGGTCTCTCCCGGCCTGAGCTCCACCGTAAACCTCCGCCGTCCTCCCGCCGCCTCATATGACGTGGACATCCTCCCTACCGGTTCTCCGATACTGGAACCGTCCTCCATCGGAGATTGAAAACGAATTTAGGGTTCCGATGTATGAGATTTAGGAGAAGGAAGACATTGAAAAGAGAGGGAAACACTGATTCGAAACCCTAAAAAGGGGAAAAATACGGTAACGAATTTGAGAAGACAAATTTTTGGAATTGGATTTATTTAATGTTGTTTTCCCTTTCCAGTTCCTTTCTATTTTAGTAGACTCTCTTTTAGTTTCACGTGTAACTGCCGTCCGTTTCTTATATATGCATTTCACACCAGGTCAACTTCTCTTCTTTTTTTATTATTCTTTAAGATTTCAAGTTAAATCTTAAAATACAAAATGATATTTCAGATAATTAAACAAATTACAATATCAACTCCATGCTTAGTATTTTTTATTTTATTTTTATATAAATAAACAACAAATAAGAGTTTTATAATTAAAAAAATATAACTCAAAAGTTTGAGAAATTCATTCGAATCATGATTTTTAAATAAATTATTTTTCATTTTATGTTTTGACATGATTGTTTGTGATTATATTATTGAAAGTGCTTGATTTATTGTGGAATTTGTTCCTTTCATTTTATTTATAATTTCAAATCATGCGGTAATTATTGTTATTGTGATTTATTTATTTAATTTGAAGCAATTTTTCCTCGATTTCTTTGATATGATTTCATACTGTGAATTAAAGATAAAAATTATATGTGAAATAATTAAATGTTTGTGAAGTTGAAATTCAAATATTAGTATTGTTAAATTTAGTTAGATTTGTGTGAGTTTAAGTTTGAAAAATTATATGAAGAATGTAATTTTCATTCGATTTTGTTATGTACTTTTAATGGGTTGATTTAATTGAATAGATTTATGGTATATTTAGATCCATAAATAATAATTTAACATTTCATAATTAAAAATATTGAAAGTAAAAAGTTTAGAGTTTACTATTTGATTTGTTTTGTTTCACGTTACCATCAATGAGATGTCGAGAGAATAATTTTAAATGAACGATTGCACTATGGAATAAGTGCATTAAGTCACTTGAGAAATTTTTAGATCAAAGTTAAAGGCTAAAAAAGAGTTTGGAAAAAAAATTCTAATTGACGGGTTTATTATCGAAAAATTGTTATATAATTTTATTAATGGGCTAACTTGGGATGAGCATATCTCCTATTATATAAGGAATTAGAAGGCCTATTATATATCAAATTAAAGGTCTTCAAATCTATTCTCTAGAATATCAAATCATTCATTGATTCAACATTGAATAAAAAATCATAATCATTTCACCGAAGATTGTATAAAGAAAATTAGGTTGAGAACAATAGATAATTTATGATCCAAAAACATAAATTTCATATTTCTAAAAAGTCGAGGAGATTAAAGAGTGATAGATACATATCAATCTAACTACTCTTATTGATTACCTTTTGGTCCTTGGGTCATTTGGACTTTATAGTCCGGACACTTTGTGTCTGTCAAATGTGGAGGCTATCTATTTTTCAACTTCGTAGGCTCTATGTAGATACGCAAAGTTTCTATAGTTGAATTTGAGCATACAAAGCTCTTATATTTGTATTTAAACACTATCACGATCCAAGCTAGGCCATAAGTGTGACATGCCGAATAGAATCTCTAAGGGAAAATCAAACCAGCCTTCTTAGCATATCATAAGCATTCAGGGGTAATGAGTGAGTTACATAAGTGAAAGCTAAGTCATAAACATAAAGTTATAGCATACAAGCATAAGAAATAGGGAAGTCATAAAAGTCATACATCATGTCCAACAAGCCTCTAAGCAATAGACTGGACGGGGGCTAATAAGACATATCCCTAACTCATTCTCAAATAAAAATGAAAGACAGTCTCAAACATAACATAAAAGTTGGATGATAGTAGGTTTCATCTCCCAAGTATGAGAACTCACCCAATCGATCTCTGAAGCAGAACCAAATCTTATCACGAGGATAAGGAGGATAGTCACACGTCCCTACATTGTGAAATAATGTAGGCATAAAGTAAGCATTAGTATGTTTAGATGTACTAAATATATAGGCATGCAACATAATAATAACATAAGATACATAGCTAAGTAATGCATGAGCAAGGGGATAAGTAGAACAAAAATAAAGGAAGGAATCACATACCAATATACATTGAGTATAAAAAATTCATGATAACATAATATATAAACATATGTGGAAATGTCACTGTAACCGATAAGAGACCATGTGAGTTATAACATGAAATTCCAGTACTTCCCTACTTTAGAAAAGGAGGAGTCTACTTGTCGAGGTAGAACTCTACATGTCATAAGTTGTGTGAATCCATAAGCAAATCATATAGGGAAATCATAAATCCTGTGGTAGCATGTAGTTATAGGACAATAGGATTTACTACTAATGGGCCATGCCTCAACTAGCGGGTGAGCCGCAATCTCAAGTTCCTCTAGGTGCTAAGTCTACATCCCACAGGATACACAATATAGGTATAAAATCATACTTGTCATAATTTATCATCATAATTCATACTTATACATCATCATCATAAGCTTGATCATAATCTCATAGTTCATAAAATCATGCATAGTGTCATACCCAAAGTCCCATTAAGGTGGACTGGCACCTGCCGATACGGCTCGGGAGAACCAACCTGTATCTATGCACTTTCTATACATATTATAAGAGATTTCCACATTCAACAAGCCTTTAATAAAGTAAATAGTAATAACAAGCCAAAAGAAAATGCATATGACTAGGTTGTTGGGGCCACGTTATCTAAAGTATGAGACATGACCACACTTTAACTTACATAGTCTACAAAGCCTCTAAATAAGAAAAAGTATCTGATAAGGGTCGGGATAGGCCCCACCTTGACTAATTGTACAATACAAAAATATAAGCTCTAGACACGCAAAGCTCCGAAGCAACCTGGAGCTTGGTAACAGCAGCTGGATATCCTGTACTCTTACTAGGGAGATCTACTAGCAGCTGTACCTGTAGCATGAAATGCAGGTCCCCCGTAAGGGACGTCAGTATAGGATAATATACTGAATTTACTGGGGAGATCTACTAGTAGTTGTACCTGCAGCATGAAATGCAGGTCCCCCGTAAGGGATGTCAGTACGGGA
>DF359959.1:0-45051 GCA_000787875.1 Solanum virginianum | reverse complement strand
ATCCGAAGAGTTGAATGAAAGATGTAGAAGTTCCTTTTTTCCCCCTTGGTCTTATTTTGGTCGCCTTGTTTTAAAGTTGGTAAGTTCACAAGATTTGTTAGTGAATTTTTTGATAAAAGGAGTTGTATATGCTTCTCATCTAAAGGGGATATTGTATACATCTCATCCAACTTACTTAGCGTTTGGCATCAGATTCTCAAATACTGTTAGTAAGTTATTCTTAGTAACTATATTTGTCAAGTTTTGATGAAGTTTCATCAAACGTTTAGTCACAAATTCTTTTAAGAATATTTGACGATTTCAAAAAATATAACTTATACCCGTAAGTCCTAAAAATCATTAAAAAATACCCATAAGCTTGTATTATCAATTTATAATGAACATGTGCCGTTAAAAATTATTGTTTTAACATCATTGATAATAATAACATAACAATATGAGCAAGATGAATATTAATTGCAAACTCAAATAATTTGTCACTGATTCAGTTGGAAACTTGGAATAGTAACTTATTAAGCGTGATTTTTCTTTTTTCTCAATCTTGTCACTCATATTATAATTTAAACTTTTTCGAAAGCGGTAGACAAATATTAGTTGGAATAAATAAATAACAGAATATTTTTTTATAGAATATAAAAATTTTGGGGTAATTTTTAAATATTTAAAATTTTTCAAATACTATCTCAAATTTCCAAATACTATTTTTTTCGTTGTATTTAAAAACTTGAAAATTCTTCAAATACATTTACCAAGTTTCATAACCAAATACTGTTTCTCAATTTTTTTTCAAAATTTTTCCTTAAATTATTTGGCACTAATCGACTCCTTAAAATGTGGATTCACATAATTTTATACTTATATGATTTGTCGATCATACTACGCTAATCAGTCTTTTACTTCTATTAATCAATGAGAAAAGAAAAGAGCCGAATGTCTTCCTAATTTATTAATCAATCATCAATATATATTCATATTATCGAGGGTTCTTTTTTTGTGTGGTTAAAATGAAATTTCCATTAGATAGCTAAATTACGCTCCTTTATTGGGGTAAGCTGTTTGGACATATGAGTTTACATGGGCCACGCCCCAGCCCTGAGGTAATGAAAAGTTCGACTTAATCGTTCGTACAAAAGTAGTTCCAGAAAAGTTTGCTTGGATATGGGTCCGAACATACATTGGTGGAATTTTCAAAAAGACGTGATTAACTACCATGAAATCCCAAGTCAATCATTTTGCAAGTATCTAAACAATTCCAGAGGAGACCGGCCCTCTGATGGTTTATGGGTCTGCCTTCGACTTTTTCAGAAGCATGGAGGACTTCGATAAAGTCTCCTCGCATGAACCATTCCCCATCAAAGATGTTATTCAGGTGGATTAGAGCATCCCAAAGTGTTATTCTAGTGTTAAACTCAGGGTTGGCGTAAATTGCGGAGAACAGAAAAGGGTTAGAGCTAGGCAATACCTTAACCAGGACGTGGATCCCTTAAGGGGTGATCGAAATGTTGTCCAGCTTCAGTTCACCTTCTTTCCATATTATAACAATACTTCCTGCTGCTCTATTTGCTGCAGACTGTATCTGAGCATCAAACTGGAGTTCCTCGGTAAGTTCCTTATGTTCCACCATCTTAATTTCCAGGAGGACCAATATAGATGACCTGTAAGTCTTGACCATAAGGTCACAATGCCTCCTAAAGCTTGAGCTGTTAGCTCCTTTCGTATTCCATATTATAAAAATCATCATGACGGAGTGATTGTGTGTTTGAGGATTCTTCCCCTTCTCCATTGAAGCCATCTAGGAAGGCTCCTTGATCGGATTTAGGGCTACTGCTGGGAGGATTTCCCCTTCTCGCCATTTAAGTTGAGCATGCACATGGTCAGGTGGCAGGGGCAGTAGGCTAGGATCATCGTGGAGGTTGTCTCCATGAACTCCTTGAGGTAGAGTCTCTACAGTGTTACTGCCTCTGTTTTCTGCTTTCCGAACAGAGCTAACACCTCCTCCAGCTCTTGGTTGTTTTTTCTTAATTGTTCCAGCAAGGACAAGTCTATATTTTCTCTCTCCTCTTGTGCGCTTCTTGTTAGCAGAGTTGTGTGGTTGGTCTCCTTGCTCACTGCTTCCAGAGGAGTCCATGGGACAAACTTCGGGCTCTGTGAGCTCGAAAGGTATGGAAAGGGTAGGAAAAATAGTAGGTTCAGAAAAGTATGGCTCATCAACGTGTTGAGTTCCTCCATGGATGTGGTGTTGATATTTCTCTGAAGTTGCGTCTGTAGGAGCGTCTTCCTCCATATCTGTGTTCCTAGGTTTTGGACTGCGTGGTCCATCCTTTCTGTGATTATTTGGGCGAGATAAGTTGGGTCATGGAGGATCAATGTTACTAATTTGTTTGCTATCGTAGCGTGGAGTTTGATGCAACGATCCTGAAGGGTTAGCTCCAGCCACAAGGTGGGATTGTGGTTTGGTAGGAGAGGTTGGGTTGTCAGTACCAGTCTCTTCGGTTGTCTATCCATAGGAGGAGGCTGTTCTTCGGGATAACTGGTTTGACTTTCTATCTTTGTCAACTTTGATTTGGGTTTGGTGGTTTTGGAGGACCTGACTGTCTTTAAAGATGTCCTTTATGGCATGGTTTTTGGCTTTAATGGGACGACCATGGTCATATCACCTGATCCGTGGTAATAATTGCCTTTCTCTGGTTGAAGGTTTTTCTCTAAAGAGGAAAGGAGAGAGAAATTGTTCGCGTTCTTATTTGAAGTGTGTTGAGAAAGGATGTCTTAGGGTTTGCAGCCGACAAAGGCATTAATATCGCACTGTTCGAGGGACTAGGGAGTATGAATAGACGTGGAGGCATTAATGGAAGTCTGAAATAGAGGCTTACCAGCTGGCACCCCTTCCACGCTTTTGTTAGTAATGTTATTCCACGCGCCCTTTTAGGTTGTCCCCGTATTCATCCCAATTGGGCTCTTTTGTTGGGCTATGGGGGATGGGTTGCCAGAGGCTTTGGGCTTGCCTTGGTCCTGTCCTTGTATCGTGGGTTGGCCTTTTTTCTTTTTTGGAAATGATACTATTTGCCATCCCCCAGTATCCATTCTTGCTCGATTCACCTGAGCCCTAGATGGTTCCTTGCCGGTTGAGACCTAGTTAGGCAAGGTGGTGGTTTTGAAGTGTGGGGGCATATCGTCGAGCCTCCCGCTCACTTTCATAAACTATTTGCTTCTTATGAGCTCCAATAGTGACTTCTGACTGTAAAAGGGACTTTGAGGGGGACCTGAACGCAGATACAGGCGTATCGGCCCCTCAGGGTAGCCGATGTACATGCGTCCATCTTTAGTAGGAGTCCAAGTTTTCTCCCCACTTTCTCCGGGATCAATTTGTCATAAAATTCAGTTGGGAGGCATGGTAGACGACTTAAATAGCTGTGTGGGTAACCATATCATTGTTGGGGACAAAGTTTGGCTCCCATTTTTTGACAGACAAGAAGTGCCCAACTATAAACCATGGACCACCATGGAGGGCTTTTTGAAGGCTCTCCATTCTTCTGAATTTGTCTATATAGAAGTCCTTCCCTAGATCTATTAGCGTGAGAGGTTCTGTTAACTTTCACGCATCTGAAAGCTTGATCTTTAGGTAGGAATGTGATAGCCTCTTTCCAAAGAGTTTAAATATGACGGATAGAGTCCAGGGATGGTAGATCCATCGTTTGTCTTCTTCCATTAAGACTATACTGTCGTTGTTGGAGTCTTGATCTGCCTCCACTATATCTACCTCTTATTGAGAACAGTAATCATTGTTAAGGTCTGCTTGTTTGTTAGTGAGTGCATCTTTAAAGGATAGGTGAGTGATTCCGATCAACTTTGTTGTCTGCGAATTTGGTGGTTCTGTCCGCTCATCCGGCGATCTCCCCAGTGAGGCCCCCAACAGTAGTTTATCATGAAATGGTGGGTTCCTTTCCACTGTCATTCCGGTCTTAGAATTAATGACAAGATAATAGTAGAGATATCACGCGCAACACATAAGAAACTACTTTTCATGATATCGAGGGTTCTATTATCTCCCGAACTATTATAAAATAAAATAAATAATAATTTAAAAAGTATTCCTCATCTTACTAGTTTAGGGGTTAATAATTATTTTTCCATAAGTTTTTTATATTACTATTCCTATCATATTTTGACCCCTGAATACATGTATATGGTGTGTCCAAATACATGTATGTTGGATATATGTTGAGAGAATTTCTTTTCCAAAAAACATGTGGCTATATTCATGTATCTCGAATACATGGCAAACAATTTTTTTTCCTTTCAATGTCATATATCAACATGTTAGTTTATTTGCAATCAGATTTCTACTGAACAAAATAAAGTATTTTTTTCCTCACCTTCTCACACGTGAAGTTATTATTTCTACTAAATATATAAAAAGACGATTGAAAATTCCAAACATAAATTTATCGCGGACAAAATCAATGTTATAAATAGACAAAAATTTGAGAGAAGGTTAAAAGTGCACCAATAATGCAAACATGAGTAACTATTAATGCACCACGTGAAAACTTAAGGATAATTTTATGTTGAGATGGATGTTTTAACTACGTACGAGGCCCTAGTTCCTAAATACACAAACAACTTTGACACAAAACTTATAGCAAATACGAAATATAAAGAACACAAGATTTAACGGGATAAAATTCTTTACTCAAAAGAGAAACAATCATGACCTGTCCCACAAAATTTTCAAAACCCCAACAATCAACTAAATACAAGAACAAAGTAGTCAAATACAACTTGTTGTCTATTTGCCCTACCCCTCTTCATTTCCTACTTGCAATATCCCAATTACAAGACTTTGAGCAACACCTAAAAACAAACAACCTACACTCTCATCAACCTAGATGAAGATAGACTTCTATCCAAGGATTTCAAGGTCACAACCAACCAAGAATCCGACAACAATGAACAAGAAAAGGACTACTAATGATCAAGTTTCCTTTATAGATTAGGAAATAATCTTACACCTTTACTAGAACAAAATACAACTACAAATTAAACTTGAACGAAAACTATAGGCTCTATCTATCAAGTCCCTTGAAAGTTGTTGTCATATCTTCTCAAGTTGTGACAAAGAGAACTTTTTGTCTTGAAGGGTTACACTTTTGATTTCTTAAAAAGTTATTTTTTGTTTCTTACAGATGATCCTTTTATACTAGCACAAGGAAGTGTGTAAGAGACTTTTGGTCCTTCAGTACGATGAAGGACAATTCTCACCAACCATGACAACCTTGTCAACTGTGGCTCAACACTGCCTATTCTGCCATTTCAACATGATGCAAACCTAGTCCTTAGATTATATCAATAGTTTGTTAGTCATCAAAACGATTATACAACACTTTTGGTTTTATTTTCTAACTATGTAATAGTTTGTGTTTGTTTTAGGGATAATTACAATGCATCGCCTTTCAATTGAAATTATTAAAAAAAAAGTCATTTGTTGTATGGACATGTATAATCAGTGTATATTTCATGTATATTCAGATCATATTCAGTTTTTAAATCATAATGTATATTTAGTGTATAGCGCGTCTATAAATAATCTACATAGTATAGTTAGTATACTTTCTATGACTTTTAGAAATTTATATTGGATAGTCATGTATATTTTTTTGATGATTTTTGACCCTTTTTTTTTATGTAAATAAAAAAGGTTTATATTTGTTGTAAATAAATTAGTTTATTGTATATATTTGAAATCGAAAAAATTACGTAACTAAGCAAACATATAATATGTATTTACATTATACAACTACAACAACAATAACATACCAAGTGGAATCCCACAAGTGAGGTATGGGGAGGGTAGAATGTACGCAGACCTTACCACTATCTCATATAAGTAGAGAGGTTATTTCCTGGAAACCCTCGTCTCAAAAACTTATACAACTATAGTTTGAAAAAAATTACAATTTATAGCTATAGTTAGGGTTTTGTTGCTATTTTCTCTCTTGTCTCTTCTTCTCTCTCGTCTCTCTCCTCTATCTTTGCAATTTCTCACCAGATATACAATTACATATGTATACCAGCTGCATATATAAAATTATTTTGACAAATATACATAGTTAATTCGACAGATATACATATACAATTCACCTCTCTGCCCTCTCTCGCTCGCCTCTCTCGCTCGCCTCTCTCGCTCACCTCTCTCCTTCCTCTCTCGATCTCTCTTGTCTCTCTCCTCTCTCTTCCAATCTTTCTTGCCAGATATACAAATACATATGTATATTAGTTACATATATACAATTATTTGACAGATATACATATATAATTTGACAAATATACATATACAATTCGCCTCTCTCCTCCACTCCAGGTCACATAGCCAAGTTCATGTCGTATAATTATGTAATATAATTATATAAAATATAGCTATTTGACTATATTAGCCAAGCTTAGGCTATTTATGAAAATTCCCCTTTGAAGCTTAAGCTTAGGCTTAGACCATATTATTATTATCTCCTAGTTTTTTTCTAGATATTTTGGCTAAACTGGCCGAACTGTGTTAAAAGCCCAAAAAGTAATCGGGCCCAATAACCATCGACCCGCCCAACTCATTTGCTAAAACTCTTTGCTCAATTTTCACTTCGCTTAAAAAGTTTTCTGTTTTTCTGAGATCTGAATCGAAACAACAGCACAGTAGAAGAAGAAGAAAAAAGGATTTGTGTTGAACGAACAAGAAGAAGAAGAAATGGCAGGATCAGGACCCGACCCATTGTTCGGATTGAGGAACAACTTCTACATAGGTGCTTACCAAGCAGCAATTAACAACAGTGATGTATCAAATCTTTCCCCAGATGACGCCGTTGAAAGAGACACTCTTGTTTACCGATCTTACATTGCCCTTTCCAGTTATCAGGTTTATTTTGAGTATTTTCATGATTTGGGTTTTGTTTGAATTCTTATATGATCGTGAATTCTTTGCGTTTTGTACTTGTTAGTTGCTTATTTGTTTTTTCGTTACAGCTTGTGATCAATGAGATCGATGAATCAGCTGCTACCCCTCTTCAGGCTGTCAAATTGCTCGCTTTGTATCTTGCTAGCCCTGCTAATAAGGTGAAATTTTGATTCCAATTTATCGCCTTTTTGTACTGCTTATTGTTATTTGTAATTTTGAAGGTGCCTTTATCTGATGTGGTAGATCTGATTGAAAATAGATTCCTAAATACGAAGGATTTCTTCCTTTTCTGTTTTTTTGGGGTTGGGGTGGGGGTGTTAACTCAAGTTCATCCATTTGTCTATAGTATATGCTGCTGGAATAGCAATTTTAGGAAATTCACTTCGAGTGATATGCGGGCTCCTATTTATTGATATACATGGAGAAGAGAGAAGTTCTCCGTCCTATATAGTCCTTGATCAAAGAAAATGAATCATTTATATGTAACTATAAAGTTTTAGCTAGATGTTCTGTTATATCTTTGCAGAAGTGTTGGTCCCTATTTATTATGGACAAAAGGAGGGGTAATTAGTTATAACTTTCTTTATTATGTTCTAGGAAACCGCAATCGCGGGTCTTCAGGAATTATTAGGAGATCCTGCCATAGGAAGCAACCCGATACTAAGGCTTATTGCTGGGATCGTGTTCATGCATGAGCAGGATTACAATGAAGCCCTGAAACACACAAATGCTGGTGGAACAATGGAGTTGTGAGTTGCTATCTTTTCTTCTATTGTATAATTGCTTTGACGTTACTATGCTAAATAGTGTGGAGATGCATTGAGGAATTCTCTTTTTGATAGATTGATTGCCTTATTTTCTCTGAGTATTGGCATTGTACTAATTATACCATGGTGCGTGTGTGCATCTTAAGGGTAAATGCTATTTAAAAAAACCTGCTTCAGGAACTGCGTGAATGGTTATCCTGAGACAAAAAAGAATGACTATGTCAGATGTGATAGAGACAATAGTCGTCTACCAAAAAATGTTATAGAATGGATATAATAACATTTCTTTTCAGGAGAAAGTATAACTGGAACCTTAGAAGTGCTAATAATCTTAATGCAGTCCTTTACAAGTATGAGTTTATGCTAGATATCCTGGCAGCTGATCCAATCACAGGATTTTTGGTGGTTCAACACTTCAAACACCCCCCTCCCCATCCCACCCCCCAAAAAATCCTCAAATTCTGAAAATGGCTCTTTTTAAATCTTTTGTTTGGTTATCTATCTCTGTTTGTGCACTTCTGTACTATGTGTTTTGCTTTTATTTCTTATTTGATTTTGCCAACCATGATATTCTAGTGAATGGAACTTCACATACTTATCACATAGAAAAGAGTGGAATCTTTCTCAGGAAAAAAAAAAAAAAAAAAGAAGAGTGGAACTCCATTTTGAAATTTGTGAAGGAATCATGGAGAGTACTGGCTAAGGAAATTGTAGACTGATACATCTCCATACTTTGTCATGGTTGAATTCAAACTTATGCCTTAAGTTAGAATGTTAGATCAAGAAGCTTCTTTTCAAACTGAATTTATCATTCTTTTCTTGCTTTACCTTCGCTAGGTTAGTTTCTACATGTACCCTGCCATACTTTTAACTTCTGCGACTGAAAAGTTGTAGTCTTGATGTTTTTATGAGTTTCTGCTTTAATGGTTTTGAGGTTTACAATAATTCTTATTTTCCAACCATCTATTTTGAGGTTAGAATTTGTGTATAATTATACTTTTCATTTCCCTGACTAAATGTGCTTATGCAGGCATGCTTTGAATGTCCAGATACTCATTAAGATGCACAGGTCGGATTATGCAGAGAAACAGCTGAGGATCATGCAGCAAGTTGATGAAGATCATACACTAACTCAACTTGCAAATGCATGGTTTAACTTGGCAGTGGTACACAACAAGTACAAATATGGTTGCCTAGCAAAAAACTATTAGTTGGGAATATTGATAGATATATTTTCTATTTTCAGGGTGGTTCAAAAATACAAGAAGCATATCTTATTTTCCAAGACTTCTCTGAGAAGTATCAGATGACTAGCTTAATCCTGAATGGGAAGGCTGTTTGTTGCATGCACATGGGTAACTTTGACGAAGCAGAGACACTGTTGCTTGAAGCCTTAAACAAGGTCGGCTTGATATGATAACTGTCTTCTATTTTTATAAGTTGAGCTTGTACTTATACAAGAATGACTTGTCCATCATATGTCCAAATTATGTTGGTTACACCGCAGAATTTGCTGATTATTCATTTGTGCAAAATCTCTCCCACTATGCATTATCATGTCACTCACAGTTCTTTGTTGATGCCTTCTTGTTATATGCCCACTGTTTTTATGAAAACATTTAAGCATGTGTTCCTCTATTCCCTAATCACTTATAAGCTTGTTCATTTGTGCAGGACGCTAAGGATCCAGAAACGCTGGCCAATTTGGTTGTCTGCAGTCTTCACCTTGGGAAACCAACTGCACGCTATCTCAAGTACGATGAGTCCATATGACTACCACTGGTTTCAACTTTTTATTGAATGAATCTAGTTATGATACCATGATGTTTATAGAAGAATTGCATTTTACAATTTCCCAGATTAAGTGTGGTCGTTAAACCATCGGAAGTTTCTTTAATTCATGACACGTTTTATGTTCTCCTTATATCATGGTAGCTAGAAAGGATCACTAATCAGCTGCCTTTTGTGTGACTTGGTGTTTGCAGCCAGTTGAAAATATCGAACCCAGAGCACACACTTGTCAAGCGCGCTGCGTCTGCTGAAGAAAGTTTTGATAGAGCAGTCCAAACTGTTGCTTGAAGAAAAGTTACTACATGTCGCCTTATTTTCCCTGCTAATGAGAGTACAACAGGCGTACAAGGAAGCTATCTTTTGTAGTGTAAGTTCCGGTGTTTGTTCATTTGTTCATTCTCATCGGACAATTTAAAGATTGGCATGTCAAATGTAAAACTTTTATCTACAATATTTTGATGAGTTGGATTACTTATATTTCAGCTGGATAAATATGAGCTTCATTCTAGTCCATATAAAAAAAATGTTCTTTTTCTTTGAGCAATTTTTTTTTATTTTAATTTTTCACGTACATACTTTCACTTTCTTTTTTATTATTAGTCGTTTTTCTTCTCTCGTTTAATCCACAATTTGTCTTCCTTGTAAGCTATCTCAGCACAGTTTAGTCACATGGACATATTAATCAGACCCAATCTACCTAACTTGTTTATACTTTCAAATGAATTAATTATAAGACGGTATGAGAAAAACAAACTTGATTAATCTGTCTTAATTGACAAATAATTTATAAAACTAATTAACTAATATAGAAGAAAAAAGTAATTTTTATTTGACCCGTACTATTAACTTGATTATTTTCAAGATATTAAATTTATAATATTCAAATAATGATGAAATAAAATAAAATTCTTATTTTATTTTAAGGAGCGTGGCGACTCATATAAGTAAAAATGGCCAGACTTAAATTAACATGATGTTCATAACTACACAGTATTATGCCAATTAATATCATCTTTCTTTTCGAGATTCTTTTTATCTTTTTGAATTATTATACTTTATTTAATGAAGAAAAATAAATGTTTTCATGTATTAAAAGGAGTATAAATGTCTTTATTTTAAATAGAATCTGAAAAATTATATAATTGGACCACAATTCATATTTTAGACATGAATTTGGAAAATTAGAAAAATATTATTTTCCAATTCCAATTTTAAATTAATCTTCCACCATTTAATTGAACTAACTTGACTTCCTTCCATGAAGGTGGCCAAACCCTCAAGACACGTGGCTTGTAATAACGGATTTGATCCTGTCCTACTAAACATATTTACTCCCTCGTTTCATTTTAAATGATACCTTTAATTTAATATAATATTTTTTATTTTTTTAATTTATAACATAAATTATAAAAAAAAAACATATTACATAAAATAAGGACAACCAAAAAAGTTTTTTTTCCCAAAAAAAATGGGATAAAGAGAGAAATGAAAAACATGAAACATGAACGAAAAATCAACATTGTATGGGTTGTTATCAAATAGTTGATGCGTATAGACATTTTTTATTTCATATTATAATTAAAAATTATTAATAGATTGATCAATTTTATTATGTTGATCTTTGTTTACATTAATTATCCGCTTAAAAAAATTTGAATTCTCAAAATTTGTAAACTTTCAAAAGTCATATTAATTATAGGGGTAAAATAAATAAAAATAATTAATTTTATCGTACGACTTTATCTAACAAACATATCAAAATAAAGAATAGAAATGAGCCTTTCACCATCCGATTTAGCTCTTTTAGTATGGACATGACTTAAGCAAATGCATGATTTGAGTTCAAATAGTTTTGTTATTTAGTAAGTGATAAGTAATATGAGATAAATATTAATAGCAAGATGTCATCTAAATAAGAAAAAAAATATTATCTTACCTAATACTCTATTTTATGTATTATTATACGATGATTGAAGTGTTTATATTTTTAAAAAAGTAATTACTACTATAAATAAAACAAAATATTAAAAAATAATTTTATCTTAATTTATTAAAATAATAACTATTTTTAAAAATAGGAGGAGGAGTGGGTGTAATTTCTTGTTCAAACATAGTGAGATTTCCTTTTCCTCCTTTTCACACGCATAGTAGTTAGATGGACACGCCACATCAAGAACCAAGAGTCCATTATTGACGATGATTTGGTGAGGAAGATATACGATATAAAATTTTTGAATTAAATTATGATCAAATAAAATAAAAAAATTAAAACGAATTGAATTGAACAAATCGATGAATCAATTATTCGTTCGATCGATACATGCATGCCAGCTTCTTGTATCGATTTGGCCATTTGGAAATCATAAAGTCAGAATTTGAAAAAAGAATTTAAAAGTTAAGAAAATCAACAAACATTTTTTGAGTGTTTCTTTTTGGTTTTTCCCTCTTATTTGGTAGGGCTGTTTGAAACAGAAAATGTGGTCCATATATAAAAGTGTGATGTGATATATATACACACAATACTATAGACAACTCCATCGTTGGAAACAGTTGCCGCTATACAATTATAATTCATTTTTGTCGATGAATATAAAATACCTATGCTTTAGCACTTGGTGCAATGGCTCTTCGTGTAATAATAAGTCTCGCGAGATGACACACACTAGCTAACAGTCTGCCAAACACTACATCATAGGCTCATTGAAAGTGTATATAGTTGTACCCATGTGTGGAAATAGTAGTAGGTGCTTGGTCATAGAATTTGAAAGTTTAATTTTTTCAGAAGTAGATTAGAAATTCTAAATTTAAATTTCAATTAATTTTTTTTAATATAAAACTTGATGCATAAGTTTATATTTTATACAAAAAAATAATTTTAAAATTTTTAAAAAGTTAATAATTCATGCTCGATTTGAAGAGGTTGTTTATATCACGTAGAAGAACTTTAACAAAAATATACAGTTGTTGATTGATTTGAACCAATAAATCTTTATTAAATTATGTGTGTTTGCAAGTTTATAATAAACCTATAATATTTAATTATTAAAGGCATACGAAGTATACAAGATTTATTATTTGGTGCCGTAAGTTTGTGTAAAGATTACGAATTGATAACGTTTTGATAATCTCACAAATATGAAGTTTTCATGTTTATAAGAAAAAATAATAACATAAAAAATTAAATTAAATATTCAAACAAAATTTTCAATCTTAAATTAATTAAATTTCTTAATTAAACACTAATTTTAAATTAAAACGTAAACTAGGGGTTCCCAATTCTAGTTGTTTTAAAATTTAAATTGAGAAACATTTATTACTTTGAATAAAGTAAAGTATATATTTGGTCATGTAAGGACCATTGGACCCAGAGAGTCTTTATAGCATGTACTCAACTCCAATGACATAGTGCCATGTTATAATATGATAATTAATAAAGTATAAATGTGAGTGACAGACTAAGAAGACTAGGTGGACACGTTGCATCTAAAATTAAATTACTCCTATTGGGATCTCAAAAAGCACACATGGTATGAAGGTAAATTTAAAATGTATGCAGATCTTATCACTATCTTATAGAGATAGAGATATTATTTTCAGAAAACTCTTTTTCAAAAATCAAGTCCTATAAACAGAAGTTGCTAGATATAAAAAAAACTAATAATGAAAAAAAAAAACCACTCACGTATCTCATTTCTCCTTCTTCGACACCCCACCCCCACCCATCTCAACACATCCACACATTTTTCCCCTTCTTCCCACCTCAATGTCGTTTCCTATCTCCTGCTATTTCGATTCAATTTTGAACAACCCTAAGTTAAAGTGCTAAAATAAATTTATGTGTTTTCTCAAAATATTAACACACATTTGATATGTTTCTTTGTTTTAAGTTCATTAATTTTAATAATATTTTTATTTCTATTGAACGAGGGATAAAGTTACTTTATAAAAAACATTTCACATATTTTATTTTTCTCTGTTTTCCTTATTTATTTTACATTAAAAATTCAATCTCTGTAGAAAGAAAATGATGCAATGTACTAGTTTTAGATTGGTTGAGTCATACCTAATAGCTTTAGATTGGGTGAATCATACATATAGGCACCTAATTTTTCTCACTGTTACAGTAAAATTATACTCTCTTTCGTCCCATTTTATGTGGTATTCTTTAATTTGACACGATGTTTAAGAAAAAAAAGAAGATTGAGAATCATTTCACTAAGGATAAATAAGAATTTTAAGGTAAATTATTTTCAATTTGAATAAGATAACATTTTTTTTGGAACGAACCAAAAAAAAAAATGACACATAAAATGGACTGATGGAATGACAAATATTCACTTTAAAATAATTGAATTTTAACTACGACTTCGATAAAGAATGTAAAATCACAAATTATTTCTCTTTTGTCATTTAGCAGTACTTAACTCTGTCATTATGAAATAAAAATTCTTAGAACATACCGACAATATTAGAAAAGTGGTATATTAATCTTAATTAAAAAGTAAATGGCCGTCCATATTATATTATAAAATCATGTGCGGAGAAATTCACTACTAATGATACATTTTAATAATGATAGTACCCCAGCTAATTTACAAATATATCTAATTACTTTATTAAATATTTATTATTTACTGTGAACCGACAAATATTACGAAAAATCTATCACTTTTTGACATGAAACATCATGATTATTATCATCTACAGTGAAAAATTCAATGAAATTTGGCCAATTTTGAAAAGACAATAGGAACAGGAAATTTAAGTTTTGAATTTTGAGTTTTTATACAAATAATAGTTTTATTAAATTCAGAAAATATTGGAGAAAAACAACAAAATGGAAACATATGCGCGTCCCTCTTTGCCCACGAGAAAAGTGGAGACCAACTAACAAAAAAGGACCCACTTCCTTCTTTTCCTGAGAAAATAATGTAATATATACAGCAAAATTTTAATAATAATATGTACCTTTATTTTTATTTTTGTGAGAGTAAAAAGTCTACTTTTAATAAACTAAAATCAAATTAAGTTTAATGAAAACAAGATAGAAGGATGTGACATAGAGGATGGAATCGCTCTTCTCGTAATTAAAGATTTCGGATTCAAGTCTTGAAAAAATCTTTAATAAGGACTGCTTCCCCTAAATGAGACTCTACGTAACACAAATTCTGATATAATAAAGCTTCAATGTGGATATCGGATACGAGGTGGGAAACAAAAAAAAAAGATAGATAAAAAATAATAATAGCATAATAGCAAGACAAATAAAATTTAAAAAGCAATTGTAAAACTGGATATTATACGAATAAAATAAAATTATTAGTAAAAAAATTGATACTTCCTCTGTTTCATTTTAATTGAATTTGTGAGATAATATGTATACAAATTAAGAAAATTATTTAAAGGCAAAATTTACATCACACTTTTCACTATTGTCCCTTGTGAAATCATAAATATGAAGGGTAATTTATCTCCTAGAAAATATAAAACTTCAATAAAATGAAATGATAAATATGAAAAAACTTTAAACAATTCAATTATTTTGAACATTTAAAAAAATATAAAAAATTTAATTAATTTGAAATATTAATTTGAAATGGAGGGAGTAATAAACAAAGGAAACAAGCTCATTGCCTCTTCCTTGTATAAATACTACAACACATGACATGACCAAATAATTCAAGAAAAAGCGGACAGTGAGAAAGATTTTTTTAAATTGATGACTTTTTTGGAAAAGAAAAAAAATTAAATAAATTTATTTTTCTAAATCGATCGTCATTTTTCTATGAAAATGCTATATATAATTTTTTTTTAATAACAAGAAAACTTGTAATCGCTATCCTTTGTTGCGCACAAAATAAAATACCCGCTGTTATGTAATAGCTCACAAATCATAGAAAAAAGATATCCTGCATCGACCCAAAAGGCAAAATGAAGGATTGTTATATATAAATTTTTACCACTTCTCTTTTTTCGTTTTTTAACTTCATATACCTAATTAATAAATAAGTCTTCCAAAAATACTACAACACATGGCAAGCTAATACCACTTCTTCTTTCCCTATTTGACATTTGATTTGGTTAGGTTTGGTTTGGTTTTTAAATTTTGAAATCGATACTATTTAGTTTGGTTTTGATTTTACTTAAAAAAATCCGCAAAAATAACCAAACCGAACCAAATAATTTTTTTTTTTATATATATATATATATATATATATATATATATATATATATATATATATATATATATACCTAATTGAATAAATAAAATGGGTAATAGGAACAGTTGGAAGGAATAATAAATATATATATATATAGTTAGGAACTATATGCTATACAATAATACGCGCAAGACACCAAGGACTTTGTTGTTCATCAGCATCACCGATACACTGAATCTTTTCTTCCTCTTTGTACGTCTCCGTCACTTTTTTTTTTCTTCCCCAAAACATAATCGTGCATTCTACCCAATTTTCTTTCGTTTTGTATAAATTTCTTTAAGAATTAGTCTTATTTTATTTCACAGATCTCTTGATCAATTGGGGTTAGTACTTTATATACTCTGATATATGCCTTGTTTTGGAAGTTGAAGCTGAAGCTGTAGCTGAAGGGTTTTACTAGCAGAGGTTTTGGGGGGCTGCTTTTGTGGAAATTGTAAATTATTGCTTCCTTTTTTCTTATTTATGTTTTCTTTCTATTCTATGGGGTTATGGGTTTTTCTTGTAGCTTGGAGAAAAGATTGTGTTTTTAGGTTCTTTTTGGTCTTTGCTTTTCTGGGTTTTAGTTTTCAGTTTTCTTGAATGAGAAAGAACTGTTCTTTTCTGGGGTTTGTTGGTTTTATGTGGGAATAATATTGATAAAGTGGTTGCTTAATTCAGGTTTCAATTTAACTGAAATGCTGTTTCTTTTGCTGTATTTTTAACTCAGATCCGTTGGAATTTTCGTATTTAGTTGTTTTCCTTCATTCTTGGTACTTTGGTCTACAAGTAGGTCATTTCTTACAAATGGATTTTTTTTTCCAATTTTATTCATATATTTTTTTTCTTTGTAGTTCCAATTTGACAGGACAACCTTTCACGAGGAAATATGGGAGCTGTAAAGATTCTGCAAGAATTATTTCCTGAACCAGGGAGGCTTCAGTTTATATATGCTGACTATCTGAGTATGTGCAATTATGTCCATCTTTATAAAATGGGGTCCAGTTATTGATTAAATTTTTAGCTAGTTTTTGGTTTAAGTTTTGGTAGTCCATGTTTCAGTTTTTTACTAATGATTATCAGAGAGTAAATTTTAGTGTTTGTTGCTGCAGACTGTTAATACAAGGAGGGATCTTACTTGATCACCACTTTCAGGCAATAGGATTATCTATTGTGATTGTTTGCCTTTTGGCATTGAAGAGATCCTGCAATGCTAGGCTTGGGCAGGACAAGAGCTCAAACAAGGTCTAACAGATCTATGTCTCTAGGAGGTGAGCTATGTTCCTTGGAGTGGTTTGTTTCTTTTTCTTTTTGTTTACATTCTGTTTCTTTGTCGGTTGGATACAATTTGTTATGAACCAAACACTTTTGATTTGCTAAAGCAGTTCAATTTTGGTCCTTGGATATGATTCTACTGATGGTTAACTGTCTTTTTTTCCTTTAGGTATTGTGAATAATATTTGTTTTTAAGGTCTAAAACAACACCTTTCTTTGGTAATTGTAGGCATGGATTACGCAGACCCGAAGAAGAAGAGCAATTTCGTGGGTAAAATTCTTATGGCTGCAGTGCTAACAGCCCTATGCATTCTTATGCTCAAGCAGTCCCCAAATTTTAATACCCCAAGCGCAGTAATTCTCTGATCCTTCTATTTGTTAACTTGTTTTCTTAGCTTTGCGTCAATATGCTTGGACTAGATTGACTATTTGATATGTGGAGTCATTTATATGGTGACTGCATGCTCTCCTGTCTCGATACTTTGTACAGTTTTATTTGACATGAGATGTTTGTATAGTACATTTGTTCTTTTGTATAAGTTCCCTGAGTCTTTGTTTCTTTAAGATAGTGGGAATATTGAACCAACATCTTCCAACAGAAAAACCTCCCACAAGTGTATACCTCTTAGGTTATCTTTGTTTTCCTATGTTTAAAGGTGTGTTATCGTGTTGATTCTTGAAATGGAAGTGTTTCTCAAATCTTAACCCCAGTTTGAACAAATTTACTAATGTCTCTAGTGCTCTTGTGTAATTTCACGTGCTCTATTATGTATTCAGAATGCACCTTCAAACATGTGGTTTTCTTTGAATAATCAGCCTAGAGTTCTAGATCGATGATCAATGTAACTTACTATTGACCAACCAAAGTAACGTTTTCTAATGTATAGGATGCTTGGAGTCTTCTACTTAAATATTAGTCCAGTCAGCTGAGATAGAAAGACTGCTGTAACTGGTTTGTCGTTCTTATGAGAACTGCCATGCCACTAAGAGTAGTGACAATTATGTTTCTCCTACATGCCCTACTCCTGTGTCCTTTTGCAAGTAATGGTGAAAGGTCTTTATATATATGAAACTTGGATACATCACCTCTTCTGTACATGAGTGCGCTGTCTACTTGTGGAAGGTTTACTCTTGCTTTTGGTGGGTGGTCTTTTAGGGGCTTGGCCTGTCATTAAGTTCTGTTTGGGCAGATGCTTGGATATAATTTGCTCTATAATGGAAATTTCTACTTTTCGTGAAACACGACATTGTTGCACTTGCACCATTGTAAGCAATGGCAACTGGAGACCTAGTTTGGTAATATATCTTGGTTAGTGACAGTTTCCTGATAGCTACAGCCTCTCGGTCCAAGTAGCTACTTGCACTTTCGATATGCTAGGTTGTTCATTTCCTGCAATTGTTGGAAACCCTTTGAACTCACAAGTACTATTTGCTGCTTTCTTGAGTTTGATTGAGTCCCCCCCTTTTATTTATGCTTCATGTTACAAGCATTCTTCTGTTGATCATGGAATTTATGTTAGCCATAAAGCAGTGTAGGATTCCATGATACATTTCTCAATTAACATCATCTCATATTTCATAGCTTGTACTAACTGGCCATGTATAGTGTAAAGTGAAGAAGAATATTAATATTAAATCCATTTCATCCTACTTTAATAAGATTCTATTTGCATCAATCTTTCATTGCCTTGATATACCTTTGTCGAATAGGTCTGAAAGATGGTGCACATACTTCATTCAGATTCTTCAAAATGCCCTGAGAAATGACAATTTCTCTCATGTAACAGTATCAGATACACCAAGTGCCTGCCCGTTGCTAAGTCGGTTTAGCATAGGATTTATTTGTGACAAAAGATTGAAGTTCTTATGGTTGGGAAATTCTAAGCTTTGCACTCATTGTGTTTGGTTTTTCTTGTGGATTCTTTTCTCCTAGTTCTCTCGCCATCAACCAGGTGTTGTTCATGTCTTAGTCACTGGAGGTGCTGGTTACATTGGTTCCCATGCAGCATTACGGCTTCTAAAAGAAAATTACCGGGTGACAATAGTGGTAATTTCTCCTTCTGTAGTTGTGAATAGGTCCTTTGACACTCATTTTTCAATGACTCTTTTCTCTACTTGTAACTTCACTTGATCGACTTATGAGCATGGAAATGTGTGAATGACACTTCATAAGAAAAAATGATTTGCCAATTTGACAGGACAACCTTTCACGAGGAAATATGGGAGCTGTAAAGATTCTGCAAGAATTATTTCCTGAACCAGGGAGGCTTCAGTTTATATATGCTGACTTGGGGGATGCAAAAGCGGTAAACTGCAGCTGTTCTGAAGCTACTGCTTTCTTTGTTTTTATTGTTATTCGGCATTCGCTTATTCCTATAACCGAAATGCAGGTCCACCAGATATTCACCCAGAATGCTTTTGATGCTGTGATGCATTTTGCAGCTGTAGCATATGTCGGAGAGAGCACCCTCGATCCTCTAAAGTAAGTATAGTTGATCTTTTTATAAACCTTTCCATTATAACATGTAAATGGAGAGTTAACAATCAAGTAAATAAATAAATGTAAAATAGTGTTTCACTTGTTGCATTGTGTAAGGAATAGAGAGTTTCTTTTACAGGGCAACCCAAAGCATCAAGTATGTACTAATATTGCATCTCTATTGAAGCTGATTGGGCATCCAGTGTATCAGTGATATAGCATTACATACCTGCGTTGATTGATTTTTACTGTGATACAAGCAAATTGAAGCCAAGTACCGCTACTTTGAATTGTATGTGTATTTACATGACTTCTTATTGGACAAGTGGGCTTGGAACTTTTATCATTTTTCTCAAACTTATTTGGATCAAGTATTTCTAACTGAAGGATCTAGTGTTCTCCTTAATGAGTAAATATAGTGTAATTTCCATGTTGTGATACTGAATAAAGTATGCCTTAGGTAATTGTTTCTTTGCCTTATCCTCCGAAACTCATATTTCATGAGCTGCTGCCTTTCCAATCAGGTACTATCATAACATTACTTCAAATACGCTCACTGTCTTAGAAGCTATGTCAGCTCGTGGAGTCCCCACATTGATTTACTCTAGTACATGTGCAACGTATGGAGAGCCTGAGAAGATGCCCATTACCGAAGGAACTCCACAGGTGAGTGTGTTAAAGGCTGAATATGCCTCGATTTACCTACCTGTTTCGTCAATGTTAAGCAACAGCTGAGAGTTTTTCCTCAAATTGCAGCTCCCTATTAATCCATATGGAAAAGCAAAGAAAATGGCAGAGGATATTATTTTGGATTTCCATAAGAACTCAAACATGGCTGTCATGATTTTGAGGTATATGTCTTGCTAATATATCCTCTCCCTTTTAGTCGCTCTATTTTCCCCTGTATGGGAAGTAGCTTTGTCTATAGTTCGTGTTTTTTTTTTTTTGGTCTTGTTATGCTTTTCTATGTTTTAAACAAATTTCCTTTTACTTTTGTGTATTGTGGTTGGGGGTTATGACTCAGTGTAAGATGAAGTGAAAAGGAAGGGCCAGGTTTGAATACAATCTAGCATCTTTAGTTTGAATACCTTGCTTGTTTAAGATTGTTAGTAGGAGCTTAACTTACAAGCTCCCATTAAAGTATGTGCTTGTTTGTTTGTGCAAATTTTGCATCTGTTTTTTTCTTTCCCTTTCCAAACTTTTAGGTCTTCCCTGGCTTCTTGTAATTTATTTCTCTGGTGACATGCAAATTATTTGTTTGAATTTAATGTTTTATTCATGTCCAATTATCTTCTATCTGCTAGTGAACTGGCGTTGACTAATTTCCCTGTTACCAAATCTTGTACTGACATTGTTTACTAACTTGAAAAAAGTAGTAAGCATTTCAGATGTTCTGTACTGCTCGTCTAATTTTTAGAGCAAGCCAACCATTAATGCAGCACTTCTTTGATCGTTGGTTGAAATCTTTGTGATAACTATTGGTTGACTTGTTATGTTTGGCACAATTGGCATGGGTCAAAATAATGCTAATTGTTTTCTGACAATTCAGGTACTTCAATGTGATTGGATCTGATCCAGAGGGAAGATTAGGTGAAGCTCCCCGGCCTGAACTTCGTGAACATGGGCGTATTTCTGGTGCTTGTTATGATGCAGCTCGTGGAATCATCCCTGGTCTTAAGGTCAGCCAATAATTGCTATCTCTGTACTCATGTGTTTGCTAAGCATTTTAAGGCCTACCAGAAAAAGGATCTGGTTCTTACGAGTGAAATTCATGTGAATAAAGTTAACTGGTTCTTAAAGAGTCACCATTGTTATTCTTAAGAACAAGCAAAAGAAAAACATGAGCTGTTCTATCAGCAATTCGTTTCATATGGATAGGGGAACTGAATAACATGAATAGTTATTATCTGCCCTCATTTCCGAGAGTCTTTGTTTTGTCATGCAGGTTAGAGGAACAGACTATAAGACAGCAGATGGTACATGCATTAGGGATTATATAGATGTCACTGATCTGGTTGATGCTCATGTGAAAGCTCTTGAAAAGTCAAGGCCTGGGAAGGTGGGAATCTACAACGTTGGAACCGGAAGAGGTAAGGCATTCCTTCTTGTGTCATCGTATTCAGTTTCTTCTTTGAGTCTAGTTCTCACTCCAGTCTTTTGGTCTCCGAGAACAGGTAGATCAGTGAAGGAATTTGTGGAGGCTTGCAAGGCAGCCACTGGAGTTTCTATTAAAGTTGACTTCCTTCCTCGTCGACCTGGTGATTATGCAGAAGTCTATAGTGATCCAACTAAGATAAAACTTGAATTGAACTGGACAGCCAAACACACCGACCTTCAAGAGAGTTTGCAGGTCGCTTGGAGATGGCAGAAGTCACACCTTAATGGTTATGGTTCATCACTGGTCAAGTCTTCATAATGCATTGACAACTTTATTGTTGTGGAAGATTGACATGAACTCCATCACACAGCTCAACTTTTTGTGGAATTTTTAGTATCGCTAGAGTAGGATTTTGGAAGAGCGGTCTATATTTTTTCGTTCATCTATATTGAATACATAACCGAGTTGTGTATTAGCCAGCTTATTTATCCAGCCATTTATGATATGTATCTTTAGTCTAGTAAAACAGATATTTAGATCAATAATAGTTCTGGCCGGGTATAGTTCATCTATAGATCATCGTCTGCGTGTTCTATTCTTTTATTTGTGTATGTATATAGATAACTGGGTGTTATAGTTGCTCCATTTTGGGAGAAATGAAAGTTGCTTCAACCATAGAAGTGACACCTAGACTTGAAAATCTAGAAGTACTTGAGTTGTATGGACAAGATTCCAGTCCTACAATCCAGCTTGAAATCAATTCTGGCAGATTTAACTTTTTCAGGGTAAGTCCTTGACAAATAGAGCTCTTTTTCAAGAACAGATTATACGGTAGCATGATTTTTTTTTTCTTTTGGGGTGTAGCAAAATCAACAAACTAGAGCTGTTTCATAATGAACTCTATCTAGTTTGGTCGATCGAGTTCTCAAAAATTCTTTACAAGAAGCCATCAGATTGTTAAGTATTCTGCTGTCATTTCTGGCAACCACCTGGTTCACCTCCTGTAGCAATCCGAAAAGAGTACCATCTGTTAATCGATCAGAATTTTCAGCGAAAAACTTCATCCAAAACTTGGCAGAAAGTCCCCGCGACTCAGCAGAAGGATAATCAGAAACACAAGCCACGGCAGCAGCAATGTGGCCTCTTTCCAGCTGCATGCGCAACATTTCTTTGAATAGTGGAACTGGTGGAGCCCGATCAGCCCGAGCCAAGTCCTTCCATGTTGCTTCCAGTAGTTCCACCTGAAAAGGTCAATGCAGAATAGTCGGCTAAAGAAATGAAAGTGGGATAATGTCGAAGTAAAACCACAACAACCTAATGTTTTGTCTTTACAGATCTCTTTACCGACTGCTAGGCCACAATGTTGAGCAGTACAGTGATAAAAGGATAGTATTTGCACCCTCAGAATTTATTGGGGAGTTTGGGGTGTGGTTCCAGGAAACTAAAGAACCATAATATCTCTCCAGAACTAGGAAATGGGATGTAATATAGGATTGCTCTCGAACCATGCACCACTCCCTCTTAATCTACCATGGAGAGCCAAGCCTGTCTATACACAGGATGCAGCTGTCAAAAGAAAAAAGATTCTCCATGATGGAGAATGGAGACCTATAATAAGAAGCATCTTCTCAAGCCTCCTTTACCATCTAAGCGCGAGCTTTCATTCACTGACATGGCACCAACTGCCCTCTATCTCTCTCTTATTCCTAGCAGTAGGTACACAATCACAACTGGTACAGGATTATGTGGAGCTGATAATTCTCAGACCATTGGCTTTCATGGTACCTAACATCAAATGGGTATAATACGCGCCTACTGAAAATGATAAATTGAAAACAATTTGAACTCCCGGAAAGCCATCCTAGAAATCAAAAGAATCCCCATTGTGTCTGTTGGTATGTCATTCCAGCAAGAAATTTTTGGCAACAAGTAAAGACGGCATTTTCCACACCAGAACATCCTCTTAATTCCTTCAGCCAACAAAAGCAATTACGAGTGCTGATGTCATGCTCTTATCTTCACTTTCATAATACCAATTATGTTGGTGAAGAACTACCCAACTAATCAGTTATACTTCACCAAGTACATGAGAAAACAAGGATTAGACACTCGATAAGAACGGCTGAAGGTATATAAACATGAGCAAGAAACACTCGGCTAAAGGATGAAACTAATTAAAGGAACTTTTAACCTTTGAGTTTCTTTTCTTTGCTGTGACAATTCTAGCCTCTAGGTCTGTTGATCTCCATTATTACCCAAAATCATCAACCCATTTTATAGCAAAAACTGACACAACAATTTTCTTACACTGATTATAAAGAGCTCTAATTAGTTTAGTTTTTATAATGTAAAAAGAAGAGAGTTTGTTTTAGGCCAATAGAATGGGATGGAGTATCATCGTACTTTAATTTTGTGCACGAGTTCCATACTTTTTCTTTTTGACACATCAGTAGAATCAAACTGGTATACTATTTCTTATCATTAGCTATCTAATGATTTGACAGTCCACACCATGATCAGCCAAGTTAAATTTTCACATGAGAATTTCCTAGGAATGACAGTCAATGAACATGGAAGGTGAGAGTGCACATAGGAGAACTGAATTCTGGGTCGACAAAGAGTACCTTTCCAGCTCTGCAGGAGTCAAGTACTATCTGAATGTGACGCTTTGCATTGAAGTGGTATCCATATTTCAGCATATGTGAGTAAGCAAACTCGAGATCATCCCATTTTTTTCCAGCAGCACATGCATCCAACATCAAGTTGAAGGTGTAGACATCTGCGTAAACTTTATCCTTACCGTCCAATTTACTGCGAGTAGAGTTACCATTATCCAATAACTTGAAAAAGATTTGCTTTGCTTCTTCAAACATCCCACCATCTAGATAAGCTTTTAGCATTACATTGTAAGTTATCAAATTCGGGGAGCAAAACTGGTGCATGTGGTTGAAGATGTATGCTCCACTCTGAATGTCACCAGAATCCAGACAAGCTTGAATTAGGCCAGTGTAAGTCACCACTAGAGGCTTGGTAGCAACTTTGCATATTTTCCCCATCTGTACCACAGTAGAAGATGGACCCAAAAATAGAAGGAACATTAGTATTCAACTGTGGTCTTTCTCGAGATAATCAAGACAAGTCATGTAAGTATAAATAAGTTATCTGTTTTTTTGAGTACATATAAGCAAGGCAAGTCATGTATGTACCAATACATTATCTTCTCGAGAATACATCTTCCTTATTCTGAAATAAAACCAATAAATTCACAACTGTATCGTGGAAGAAATTAAAGGACCTACAAGAACTTTCATTTGGTATTTTGGCCAAAATTCTTTGCTCCTTGATACTCAATTAAAACCTCTTTTCCGATGACTGAAGGCATTTCTACAGTCCCATATTTAACAATGCTGGAAAGATAATGAATATCATAATGGATCTACAAGGAGCCAATCTGTGACAAATCCTGCTTTCCAAATATTGGATGCTCAAAATTCCATGGTAGAGTGGCTAGGCTAATCAATTTCATGGATGACAAAATCAACAAGAATTTCATGTGCTACAGGATCATGGAATCTAGAGAACTAATTCCAGTTATTTGAACTGTGCAACAAGGTCCAGAATATCACTCAGTTGAAAATGGATGTCACAATTTATTTAGTTCACTTGAAAAATCATGGCGCAAAGTTTTATTCCACCACAGTTATTGGGTGTGATTAGGATGAATTTAGAACATATAACCATTAGGAAAATGGTAAACAAGGAGTCCACTTTCTGGACACTAAGTCACTAACTTGATGCAACAGATTTGACTTAATGCTTTAAAAGTTGTAGGATCTCCCAGCACACTGATAAAATTCTTGATTAACAAATTGAGCAGAGACCTCTTCAGCAAATGAAGAGTGTAATAAATCAGAAAATACAAAATACTCGAGAAAAATCTCAGAGAAGTGTGCTTAGAATTTAGAATTATATGAGGATTGGTTACATACATAGGATTCCTGTGGGTGTCTTTGCAGTCCTACAAGACAGCTTATGATTATTTGTTTGCAGTTGATATAAAGAATAATAGTAGAGAATTTGCATTCATGTACTTATGTTTTTTCTTAATCAGGACATTCATATACTTATGTATGCTATTCTTTATAATCAATTGCATTTAGCTTCTAATATTGTACAGTCAGAAACAAAACCCATTACCACAACAAGACCCTGTTGAAATATTTTTGATGAAGGAACATCAACTTCAGTAAAACGTGATTACATCCTTTTATTTGATGTCTAATAGCATATATGAATATTCACGATAAATCATAGGGCCCGGAAACAAAACGGCATAATAGAATAAGATCAATGAAATCTAAATACAAGAACGTACTTGCATCAGCGCCTCTTCACACCTCCCTGCACTACAAAGGCAACGAGCAAGGTCATAATACAGACTGGCAGAGCCCACGATTCCTCGTCGCTCCATGTCTTCTACAGCCAGTAAGGCCTCGTCTGTTTTCCCTTCCTTCCAAAGAGTACTCACAAGAACTACAGGCATCAAAGACAGCTTGATTCAGCATAAATCTTTTGCAGCATGTCAACAAAGTACCCATTTCTGCATTACCTTTATAGGTCAAACCATTGGGAACACATGACTTCTGCATTTTCTTGAAAAAGTCATGGACCAAATTGTATTTGCCACATTCGAACATAACCTGAATGAAAACTTCAGTTTAGATACTGGTATATCAAACATATTTCCATAACTAACATGTTCCAGGCAAGCGTTAAAGCTCGCATAGAGGGCTCCCTTACCCCACTCTAAATCAAAAGTATTGAATCGGAAGAAAGAGAAGAAACAGTCCTTTCACAACAATAGAAGGAATTGGTAAAGGGCCAATCAGCTAGACGGCTATGCTATAAGATTCTCTCTCTCTCTCTCTCTTTTTTGATGAAGACTATAAGATTCTCTCTCCTTTTCTTGCCAATCAGCTAGACGGCTACGCTATAAGATTTTCTCACCCTTTTTTTTGGTGAAGGCTATAAGATTCTCTCTCCTTTTCTTTCTTCTCCTCTGCTCAAATTTGCAATATGCTGCAGCTTCTTCCTTCTTCTCTCATTTATAGGTTTAATATTGAAATAAAAATTTAAAGCAGAAAAGCTGCATATCATCAAAAATTCATCAAAAGTAAGAAGTAGGATACATTATTAACCATGGTGTTTCTAAATATAATCAATATTAAATTGATCAATAGTAATCTTGTTCCAAATTGAAGTCAAGTTGTAGTCAGACATTTACATGCGTAGAGGTCTTTCAACATACTTCATCAAAACTTTCTCTTCTAATTTCCTTGGCAAGATCCATCCAAGAAGCTTCAAGATCTTTGGTTTGCTTTTTGGAGCTAAGGACTTGGCTATTACTATTATGATATATAGGTGTAAGATGAATCTTATTCCTTGAGTTAAGAAAAAACCCCAGTCGCCAAACACATCTTGTTATCTTGTGCTATCTTTTCATTTTTCCTTTGATGAAGAAAGGAATCACTTCATAAGAAGCAAAATGTAGCAACGTAATTGACCATCTCAAGGACAGCATACACCAACTAATGTTAGATCTAAATGGTTATACAAAACATGAGATGCCAGTTCATGCGAGTATTTGCCAACAAATGTCAGGAAACCTCCCATGGGAACTAAGCTGATTGAAGCTAATTTGGGTGGATGTGAGTTTTTGTGAAGAGAGAAAATACAAAAAGAAAACGTTTAATAGCAGCCTTCTAAGCTGCCACCCCACACTAAACACGGAAAAGAAAAAGACAAGCACCTCCATGACCAATCCATATGTTGTTACTGAGGGTTGCTGGTCCTGGAGCTTTAGCTGTTGCAGTACCCAAAAGGCGCCCTCCCAGTTTTTACGGCGAACACAGGCATTTAGCACCTATAAGCAAAGAAAAAAATCATTCTCATAAAGCTGTCCTTTGAACAAAATTGAAATATACTGACTTCCAGCGGAAAATAATTACAGCACGTTTAAGCATCAAGAACAAAAATTACACAAGAACTTCAACCAAGTCTATATCAGAGATCATTAGGAAGGGCTCCACATGGCTTTGGTGAAACTTTATAATTGTCTTTTTTCCTTTCAGTTAATAATAGAATTCAGTAACCAAAGTCCTTATCATGTGTATTTATTTCCTTCAAGATTTTATAGCTCAGAAACCAACTCGGTCAAGGAGAAATATTTTAGCAAAACAAGGTCAGCATCCAGGGAGCAATAGAGTTAAAATGATTTCTTGAACTTGATAACTGGCTTCCATAGGATAGTAGAAAATGCATAATTTACTGAATATAGTGCTAATTGAAAATGGAAAATCACTGATGCATTAATCATTTAGCTATAGATCCTCAATATGATTTTCCAGCTATAGCAACGACAAATTACCAATTCATACTGAACTTTTTTCTCATTTGTCATCTAATTCTTCTTTTTTTTTCTTGTCTCTATCTCAATTATCTTTTCCTTACATTGGGAAGACACTACGCTCTCATTCTTTATTGAGCAGAAGACGTTCTCAGCATGGTGGTGAAATAACATCACTCTCTTATGTCAAATGATAAAGCAGTCATAGCCACAAGTGCATTTAGCCAAGAACAATCCCAAAATTTTGGCCCTTCTGGTGCACCCTTCCATTACTTACAGAGTTATAGACGACAACATCTGGCTCAAGTCGTGGATCAAACTTCTCAACAATATTATTCTTGAACTTCTTTTTGGGCCGCGATCGCATGGTATCGATGACGTCAAATAGTTCCTTCATATGTCCTGCTTGTCCAAGAGTGACAGCAATACAACGGTAAGCCACAAGGTCTGGATACGTTGTTATATGCTCCTACGGAAATGAGTCGAAGTTGGATGTATTAGTCACATATCACACAACCTATCCATCTCAATAGGACACAAGAGACTGATTAACGGAGAGATCAAGTGATGGAAATAAAGTTTATAGATGTTACCTGCATTGCATAAAACAAGTTTAGTGCTTCCACTGGTCTCCTTGCCTTCCCCAATGCAACCAGTGCAGCTGTGTAAATATATCTTGCAAAAGAATTTAATCCAAGGGTCCATCAGCATCAATTTCCCATTTAGGACTTTGAGCCTAGACCTATCAGAAAAAGGATAGGAAGGATGTGCCACTGAAAATATAATTCAAAACTTTGAACAATTTCAAAAAACATAATCAGGTGGTTCATAAAGGAAAAGTTAGAAGATCGGGTGGATTCTTTTGAGAGTTTCATGTAAAATGTTTTCCTAATACACATTTGAAGGAAGCAAAAGATCCATGGGGATGAGTCACTGGTGCAGATGTAGATAATAAATCAAACATACCACAACAAAAACAAAGGCACCGACAAATTGATAGATATGAAGCACCGTTATTTCACCTTTTTCAAATATATGAAAGCAATTATGATAACATCATGATACATAGCTAACTGTAATGTACACATCAACAACGTCTAAATCAATCAACTATATCTCAATCCTAAATCAAGATATACAAATATATTTCAGGAATCACTAAGACATTGCACTATCTCAATACATTAAAAGGGCTATCCAGTTTCTTACTGGAAGAGGAGTAGGAGAAATGATTAAAGAAAAAGATACCTTAACTTGTGTGACTTGAAGCGTTCACGTGAACGAAGCCATTCAATGACTTGCAGCACCCGTCTCCAATTTCCCAATCTACCCAGTATTTGGATGATCCTCAAGATAGAATGATCTGAGAATTTAATTTGAGCACTTCGCATCATTTGAGAGAACATCCACTCAGGCATGTCAATGTCTGCACCATTTAGACTGTAAGAGTAAAATAATTTATTACAAGTCCGAAAAGAAGAATTTACTAACGAAATGCCAACTGTTAAGTAATTTTAGATGATCCTTAAAAACTGCAACATAGGTCCTTTTTTTGGGTGATAAGCATTAGTCCTTCATTTTTCAATTTCTCTGGTGTTTGTTATGGCATTTGGGAAGGAGATTGCAGGAATTGAATTATTTTCCTAACTTCACAGACAAGGCACTTTTTCTGTAAGGTTTACAGACAAGGCGCCATAAGTGTGACTTAAAGCATAGAGCTGTCCTTTAAAGACCATTGAATATCAAGGGTAACTAGTTTTCGGAGATTCTTATCCAAAAAGGAAAAAATACCGAGCATGAATACAGATGCAAGAAAGCATTATGAAGAACCATGCTTCCACAATCTACCAACTGATATTTGACTCTAGAAAACGAACTTCAAACTAAACCAGAGTCCAACCTTATTACCTTACTACTCCAGCAGACCCAAAACACTTCACTTTTACAAGTCAAAACATTTCACTGGTAAACACCAAGTAGGTGCCAACAATGAGTACAAGATGTATGTTGACTCTGCTTGAATCATACATTGTCTTCCACCAGGTTTGACCAATTATCGATACAATATGGTATTTTCTCCTTAGATCAAAAATACAAGTGTATTATATTATTTTCATTATTACAAGACAAGTCTTCTAGTCTACTTGTTCCATATATTCCACAACACTGGACACCGTTCCTGTGTGGAATTACACAGAAAAACTTGACATCTTCCTAAAGTAATATCTCTCTCCCTCTGAAAATTCTAATATAAACTAGTATATCTTTATATCTTCATTCTCAAAAATGTATATCTTTATCTCTTCACATACAACAAATTCCCACTTTTTCACATTTCAAATCATTATTTTAAACCAATTTTAATCTTGTAACATATTCAATCATCTTACTCTTTGCCTCTGCAAACACCGGGAGCTAGCTCACTATGCTATAAAGGGGTTATACCAGAAAAAGACCAAGGAAAAATATCCTAGCAACTCATATGTAAACCATATTACCTTATAGTAAACCAAAAACAAAGTGAAATATGACAAGCTCAATCAATTCATGCATGAAAAAATAAATGTTATAACAAAGCAGAAGGACATGATAAAGAAACAGTACCTCCAAAGGAGGAATTTATCAAATGGGAAAACACACTAACCAAAGTGCAAAACTAGGACTAACTCACCACTTTGCAAGCTTTTGGATTCTCTCTTCCATTTCTGCCTTCGTAACTCTTGCCTTATTATAAACATCACCATCCATTGTCTTAAAAGCCTCTCTTTCCATACTTACTATCTCATCAACATGCTTGTCCTTAGTTATGCTCTGTCTTTTCTGATTCTTCACCATTCTAAATTCCAATTTCCCACCATCAACACTCTCTTTCACAACTCCAACTCCTTCATATTTCTCATTCAGCTCCACAAAATCAGAACTTTCTACAAATTTCTCCTTCTTGGGTTTTCCAAATTTACCCTTTTCTTCACTTTTCTTTCTTCTAACACTATCCCTCTTTCCAAATTTACCCTTTTCTTCACTTTTCTTTCTTCTAACACTATCCCTCTCTTTCTTTTCTTTGACAGACTCCATAGCTTTCAAATACTCACCAAATGAAGGCTTGAATTCAAGCTCTTCTTTATCAATTATTCCATTATCTAAACTACAAGAAACTACAAAGGAACTCACTATCCTCTTCGGCTTCTTCACCCTTTTCTTTCCCAGAGAAATTTCAAAAGTGGGTGTCTCGGAAATTGAAAATCCTGATGAAAAACAAGGGCAACGGAGGTTATTTGAACCAAAAACTCCATTGAAATCAGTACAAGGTGAAGCTCCAAATAGAGCTTCTGTCAAGATAATTGACACCATCTCAACTCAACCACGCATCAAAGGCTGCAGTTTCTTCTTCTTCCTGGCTTGGTCTGTTGGTTGCCGGCAACAAAAGATTGGATTTTGTTCGGCTAGTAGTTATGAATGTTCAGTGCTTTTGGTTAACCAAAAACCGTTTGGGTCACTTCCAGTATCGGGTCGGGTAGAGCCGAGATGGCAAATGGGGCGTGTTGATTCATGAGTTAAGCCGTATAAATTCGTCAAGATTTTAATTTGTCTCGCCCTGCCTAAAATAACTTGCGCGATTTTAATTTATTGTATTTTGTTTTGTATAATTTGTTTAAAATAATATCAATCTATGAAAAATATGTGGAAGTAGAATCTCTTTTAAGAATTTAGTCTTCTTTTAGGAATGAAGTCATGCATTAGAACGTTTAAGAAATAGACTGATTGTCTTGGCCACTAGTGTGTGACATAACAAAATTAAAGTGGGCTACGTCTCGGCTCAAAAAAATCAAAATATTTATACTTATTTTTCGGACAAAATTAATTCTTAAAATGTCTACTTCTATTTGGTTCCTAATAAATATCGAAGGAACAACAAAAATAGTACTGTTGCCATAGCTTCTCTTCCTTGGCTAACATGTCTGCCATTTGATTTTGTTCTCTAAACACGTATTCTTTCTGCCCAGCCTGTTTCTCACCGGTGCTCTTAATTCAGCTTTGATTGGGGTTGTCTGGGGTATGGGCTAGGTGTATTCCAGCGTCCATTTCCCTTCATGGTCTCATAAAACACCCCCTATGCCACCTGAGTAAGTAATCTCTAGTTTAGGATAGTTATTATTTCATATTATTGGACCTGAATTAGATTGAAAAATTGAAAAATTATACGGATAAGCAAATATATATTAATTAATTAGCTAATATAATTATAGTTTGAATTAATTATGGCTCATGACAAACATCTAACTGTAATTACAGTTTGAGTTTTATATAATTTGCACGATTTATACAAACGTTGTGCACGATTATACAAAAGATGCGCACGAATCAAATTATATAGTAAAATATACAAACATTGTGAATTGTATAACAAATCATACAAACGTTGTACATGAATTGTATAACCAAATATACAAACATTATACAAAAACTGTGAATTGTATAGCGAATTATACAAATAGTTATACGCGAGTTATACAAATGATACAATAACAATAGTTACGAAAATGTAATTACTTAAACTATGGTGCAGAGTTAAGATATTTTTAAGTGATTATACGTGAAAATTCTTATTTGAAAATTAACAAAGATCTATACGCGGTTATCGTGAGAATTAAATGAGAAAAGCAAAGGTTACTAGTTGGGAGTTATAATATTTCCGAGGATGAAATTTTTTTATCATAATTTTGCAATCAATTTTAGTAACTATTTGAAAAAGAGAAAAGTAACAGAGCATCGTAGCAGTGAAGTAAAAAAAAATTGTACCATCAAAAAAAAATTTAAAATGGAAAGAATTAGAGAAATAAAGATAAAATGAAGTATTAAAGGTAATTCCACACCTGCCCAGCATTGATTTAAATCTGTCCATCTCATTTGTTCCATTGTTATTCTAAGATGAAGATTAGCAGGTTGGCCTTTTTGTCCTCATTTATTTTCGTAAACACAAATATTTCTAAATGAATTAAAATTATTTGCTTTTCAACATAAATGTACATAATTTATTTATTTGTAAACAAGAAAGATATATAATTTAGATAGGAAAATAATATTAAAAAAATATAAGTATAATGAAGTCAAATCATTATATAATGCAGATGGTTTAGGTTAGAGACGGAATAGTTAATTGTGAAGTACGGCGGTGTTAAGTCTAATGACCAAGGTGATTGGTATCAAGGATTGATCAGAGTGGTGATGGTTAGACAAATGTGACAACGATATCTATGACAATGAATATATTTATAACAGTAGAGATTATAAAGTGTGTAAACAACCGATGATAATGATTAACAACTGTAAAATAGTTATGATAGATATAATAAATAGGTGGTGATTGGTAGTTGATGGCAATAGTGACGAATGATTGTGGATAAAGTGATAGCAAAAAATATTCACGTAAAATATCTTTTATGATATTAAGACTTGATCCCAATAAGTAAGATCTTTAAATCAATAATACTTAAATTTTTAATCTAAACAAATGAATTTAATAGCACAAAATCTCTTAATCGCTCACATTCAAACATTAACAAATGAGGCTAGTTGGACAAAAATAATTATGCTTGATCCTTTTAAAAGACTTATAAGTGTTTTTAGTTAAAAACAATATAATAAATTTTAAAATATTTATGTAATTCTTTTTCGTAATGAATGATAGCTATAAATTTTTTACCTACTTTTATTTTTTTATTAAAATTATCCATGATCAAATTCTCATAACTCTGGTTCTGGAATATTTATGTACTTCTTTTCACATGTTTAAACTATTTCAATCTCATGTTTCGTATCTTGTTCTTCGTTGAGGATATTATCACCATATTTTGTGTATCTTCATTCATTATCTTATCTATATTAGTATATCCATCTATTTATCTCAACGTTCTCATTTTCACGAATTTTATCTTATATATATAAGAGTTCATCACTAACCAACATTACACATCCAATCTATTGGATTTAACCACCACTCTTCAAGCTTATCTTTAACTTTTGGCATTACCTCCTTATTACACCGGACGGAAGCTTTCATGTTATCCACCCCACATGCTCTTTAATTACCTTGGATTATAGGACGAAATACTTGAAAATTATCTCTTTTTTCTTTTTAGATGATTTGAGTGTCAAGACTACTTTAACTCGACTCTTATGTTTATATCGCTAAATTTGTCTAAATATAAAAGATCAATTATTTTGAATCAAAAAGAATATCAAAAGATTAAATGAAACTAGTGTTTGTTAGTATATCAAAAGTAAATCTTCAAATATCTGATTGATCACGACATTCACATCGTGAATTTCTTTTAAAATCTTAAAAATTAGCTCAAATTATTTTTTGGTTTTTGAGGGCTTTCATTTACAAAATTATATTATTTTTAAAAATAAAATACATATCTAAATACAACTTCAAAATTTTAAAATTACTATTTTAAAAACTCAAATCTTTAAATTGACCACATGGGAAGAAAGGACATAAATAAGCACAACAACAATAACATACCTAGTAAAATTTCATAAGTGAGATCTATGGAGGATAAAATGTACGCAAACTTGACTGTTTTCAAAAAATTCTCACCTCAAAATTCAAGCCTCATAAGCACGAAAAACTATATATGAAAAAAAAAAAAAGACACAAATAACCAATTTAGCAAAATTCAAAAGTTTTTTTTAGCATGTGAATTTTTTTTTTTAATTTCGTATCTAAACAATTGAGGGTATTTTTTAATGATTTATTTTGTGTGTGGGGTTGGGGCAAATTTTAGTGGAGAGTTGACTAATTTGCCGAGGTTTAGAAGCAAATTTATGGACCGTTGCAGAACCTTTTTCTGCATTAGAAATCGCAACCGTTAATCTAAGACCACTCCAGGCAAGCTGGTGGGACCAACTAAAATCTACGGCTAAGATCAATTGTATACAAAGAAGAAAGAAATTCAAATTTCAAAATTCAAACAGCCATTAAAGCTGCGACAATCTTCCCTTTTTTTCTCTCTCGAAATGTATAGTGAAAATCCTCAAAATGTGAGCCTTTCTTTCTCCATTTTCAACTAATGATTTGTCTCTTTAAAGAGGAGCGGAGCGTCTTCTGTTTGCACGATCAAAGAAAAGACAAGACCATAAGCTTTCTTGGCTTTTGAGTAGTGCAAAAGATTTTACTTTAAAAGGGGATTTAGATTCATCAAAATTGAATTATCATATTAGATTCATCAAAATTGAATTATCAGTGAAACCCATATGAGAAAACTCTTGGAACTTTTGAGGGTAATTGATTTTATAGTGGAAAAGTTGTTAAATTTGAGCTCCATGTTTTATTCAATGGAAAAGTTTCAGTTTTGAGCTTCAAAATGAAGAACCCCATTTCATATCTTTGATGATCAATGCTGAAATATGGTGTAAAAGTTTCAATTTTGAGCTTTGCTAAATCCATTAAGAGTTCTCTGTTTTCTGGAGCTCATGTTATTTTGAAAGGTTTCATTTTTGTGGGATTTAGAGCTTAATCAGTGGAAGCTTGGAGTTTCTGAGCTCATATAATTGTTCAGGATAGTGGGTATAAGGGGTGGAAATCTTTGTAGTTTTTTCACAATGGGGGAGGAAAAATCATTAGAGAATAGAGTGAAAGCTTCAAAATTTGCTGATCAAAATAAGGCACCAAAGGGTAGTAATAGTAATGTAAAAGGGAATAATAATATGTCAAAGGTGAGATCTTCTTGGGGTTCTCAAATTGTGAGGGGTTTATCAGGGGAAAGAAAAACCAAGTTGCAGACCATAATTCATGCCAAGAAAGAGCTGGTCCCTGGCAATGAAAACTTGAACCCGAAGAACTCTTCTGGGATTTCCCAGCCAAGGGTGAAGAGGTCTTTAATGGGAGACTTGTCATGTTCAGCCACTTCCACTCAAGTTCATCCTCAAACAGTTAACATTCACAGGACTAAATCTTCCGGCTCGCGTGATCTGTTCAACGAAATTGATCATTTGAGGAGTTTGCTACAAGAATCAAAGGGAAGGGAACTGAAATTGCAGGCTGAATTATCTGAATTTAAGAGGAGTCCAAAGGTGGTTGAGCTCCAGAGAGAGCTGGAACTGAAGAAGAGTGAGATTGACAGCTTTGTCAAGAAAGTGGAATTGATGGAATGTGAAAAGACAGTCCTTTCTCATCAACTGAGTTCATTGACTGCTGCTCTTGAGAGACAAGATGGGATATCCAATAGGGAAGATTCCAAAAGTGTGACCAGTTTGGAGATGGAGGTTGTCGAGTTGAGGCGCTTGAATAAGGAGCTTCAGCTTCAGAAAAGAGATATTTCTTGCAGACTGTCTTCCTTGGAGTCCCAGCTAGCCATTGTTGGAAAAGTTCCAGAGGTATTTACTTTTACGACTTTGCCTTATTGATCTAACATAGGATGAGTGTGTATCCAGTTTGCATTTGAAATCTTGAATTTGAATAATTTTGACGAATTGACTACAGATGCCTATAATACATAGTTTTCTCTAGTAGTATGTAAGTGAAATACTGAAAATGTGGTTCAACCTGTATCACCTGTGGGATTACACTAGATATGTCGTTGTCGTGTAGGAAATATTTGAATTTGTCTACCAATTGTAATTAGTTGGCTTGATTATATCTTGTTTCTCTGTTTCATTTTGTTCTTATCAGGGAGACACAATTGAGCATGTTAGAGCAGAGGCTTCTTCATTGAGAAACGAAAATGAAAACCTTTGCAAACAAGTTGAGGGTCTTCAAATGAGTAGGTTGAATGAGGTTGAGGAGCTTGCCTACTTGAGGTGGGTGAACTCATGTTTGAGAGAAGAGTTGCGCAGTTGCTCATCCATGACATGTGATAAGACTTCTAGCCCTCATGGTAGTGAGAAAAGTAGGGAATCACTTTGCTTGTCGTATGATCATAGTGATGAGGACTCAAAATGTAGTAGCGCAAGAAGGTTAAGCCTCGTTAAGAAGCTAAAGAAGTGGCCTATTACTGATGAAGATATGCAACTAGTAGGGAGCCCGGGTAATATCAATAATCATAGTTGGGAGGATACACAAAGTTCTACTCGTAGGCACTCGATAAGTGGATCAAAATTTTGTGTTGAGGATTTGATATTTAACAAGAGAAGGCAATCAGATGTCTTTATGTGTTCCAAGGAGGTGGAGAAGGAGATTGAGCCTCTTGTTTCCCAACATAAATTAACCAATCCTTTGGAGGTTGAGAAACGTGTCTTGCGGATTCCTAATCCCCCTCCAAGGCCTTCATCTGTTGCTTTAATTGAAGAAGAAGGAGAAAATTCTGTTCAAATTCCTGGTCCTCCACCACCACCTCCCCCTCCTCCTCCACCACTTCCAAAACTTATGGGGAAAACTACATCAGGCATGGTACAAAGAGCTCCTCAAGTAGTAGAGTTTTATCATTCACTGATGAAGAGAGACTCGAGGAAGGATTCATTAAATGGAGGAGTATGTGATCCATCAAGTTTTTCAGATGTGCGTAGTAGCATGATCGGTGAAATTGAGAACAGATCATCATATTTGCTAGCTGTAAGTTCTTTCTCTCCAGTCTTCTCATTTTATTATTGTCAATGAGGTACACTAACCATATAAATGACCATAAATTGTGTTCCAACGACTTGCAATGTCCAGAGCATTGACAGACACAGTCTGGCCACTGAATCTGGATTTCCCTGGTCCTCCTTTATTATTATTGGTTCAGCAATAAGGAAATTACAGATTTTTCTCAGCAGATGTTTTCCATTTCAGTCTCTCGACTTAATTTTGCTCCTGATTGCATATTATTGTCCCACTTTCAGATAAGGGCAGATGTGGAGACACAAGCAGAATTCGTGATTTCCCTGATAGCAGAGGTCAATAATGCAGTTTATTCAGACATCGAGGACGTGGTTGCTTTTGTGAAATGGCTAGATGATGAACTTTGTTTTCTGGTAAGCTCAATATGTTTATTATCTAATGAAGTATCATAATAGAAAAGAATGAAATCTTTATCGACTGTAACAGTAAAGACATGTTCGGGATTATTCATATGAATAAGAAGACTCATAGAAAAGTCCTGCATCTATTCAAGTTCATAGTGGTGTGTTATGACATTAAGTTCACTAATTGTTATCAATTGAATCCAGATTACATAAATGGAAGCTGCAGTTTGTGATTTACTGCTAATATTGATATTGCGTTTGTACTGTTCTGAAGGTGGATGAAAGGGCAGTCTTAAAGCACTTTGACTGGCCAGAGAGAAAAGCAGACACACTAAGGGAGGCAGCATTTGGATATAGAGATCTCAAGAAGTTGGAGAATGAAGTTTCAACTTACCAGGACGATCCTCGATTGCCATGTGATATTGCACTAAAGAAGATGATTTCTTTGTCAGAGAAGTATGACCTCTAATTACTTTGTCGTAAAGTAGTTATCTTCTGGTACCTCCTTGCCCTTCTGCCAAGAAATTTAAATTTCAAAATTTTATCTTGACATTGCAGGATGGAACGTAGTGTCTATAACCTTCTACGGACAAGAGACTCATTGATGCATCACTGCAAAGAGTTCAAGATCCCCACACACTGGATGCTTGATGGTGGAATAATAAGCAAGGTCAGTTCTGACTATTCCAAATAGAAAGTCTTTGGTTGATTTAGATCTTCAAATGGTAATAGAGCTTGAAAGATATGCAGTATGCTAACACGTTAATTGTCCTACAACAACAACATACCCAGTGGAATCCCACAAGTGGGGTATTGATATGAGACCGAACACGAATTTCAAGATTGTACAATATCTTAAACTACATCCCCTTGTATGCCATTTTTAGTATATCAACATTTCACTATTGAAGTTGCTCATCTATTTGCTTCTTCATTCTTGCATACGTGCATGTCCTCCTCCACAGAATACTTAGCAAGAAACTACAGTACCTTTTTTCTTGTAATCTAGTTGTCATTTTGCATGGGGACTTAATTCAAAAGAAATTATGCAGATAAAGTTTGGCTCTGTGAAGTTGGCCAAGGTGTACATGAAGAGGGTAGCTGCAGAGCTTCAGTCCAAGGAACCATTAGATAAAGACACTTCCATGGACTACATGCTACTCCAAGGAGTGAGATTTGCTTTCCGGATTCATCAGGTAAACTGTACACACACTCAAAATATAGCAAGCGATAACAGGATATTACTACTGATGAATAACAGATTGTTTTCACCTGCATCAAATTGTTGCGATTGTCATCTTAGTTTAGATTTTGTCTCTTTTGGTACAGTTTGCAGGAGGATTTGATGCAGAAACTATGCAAGCTTTCGAGGAGCTACGGGGCCTAGCACTTTCTTTAAACAAGAAATAGAAGATAAAGATTTTTGTGATGAAGTACAATTTTGATAGAGGGCTTACCATCTCAGTAACCATCAATGCAATTATTGACATATGTATAAGAGAAAACATAGAAGGTCTTTGTGGAAATATGGTTGACATCAATGATACTCCTTATCATTGGTTATTGGTTCATGTATTTGTTTTCAATTTTTTTCATCGGGTGGGAGTGATTCTTGACAAATGAGTTAAAATTTGGAAGCAGAATTATCCTCAAGATTTCAGTACATAGTATGTGTGTAAAAGCTAGGTGAAAAGGCAGTTTGAACTTTTATGCAAGTTCTCTATCAATATACTGTTAGGCTTGGTGAAAGAATAGTTTGCAAGTTTTTAATTCCGTCTCCATATTGGTGACTCACTTAAGTAAAAACATCCTCAAATTTGGCACGAATTATTAGTTTCGTCCTTAAACTATTGATAGACTTAAAAACACCCCTCAACTTGACGAACTAAGATTAAATATATCCTCGAATTTGGCACGAATTATTAGTTTCGTCCTTAAACTATTGATAGACTTAAAAACACCCCTCAACTTGACGAACTAAGATTAAATATATCCTCGAATTTGGCACGAATTATTAGTTTTGTTCCTAAACTATTGATAGGCTTAATTCATGTTTCTGTATTTATTAAATTTTGATTTGAAATTTTGTAAAGCCTCATTTGCTAATCCCAAAATCTTCTTACGAGATTGTCATCCGACCATGAAATTTTTAACATTGCCGGAAGTCCACATTGACAAAAAATAATCATAAACAAAATAGGAAAAGAAAGAGAATCAAGCAATTAAAAATGACAATGAAAAAAAAATCTTGCTTTGAAGTCACCATTAATGGAGGAATGGTTAAATGGGACGAAGAAGAGTATTCTAGTTGTTGGTAATTAAAAATTGAAGGAAATTTTCTTTTTCTTTTTTTTCTTAAAAAAGGAAAAATTAAGGCCGATGTGATCTTTTTTGAACCTTTCACGCACTTTAAATAAATTGCACTCACTTGTCATGCCATGTGATCTGGGAAGGGTGTATGTGTATCTAAGCTTAGTTTACCAAGTTGAGTGTTTTTAATTCTATCAATAGTTTAGGGATGAAACTAATAATTCGTGCCAAGTTCGAGAATATATTTTGACTTAGTTCACCAAGTATTTTGACTTAGTTCACCAAGTTGAGGTATGTTGTTAAGCCTATCAATAGTTGAAGGCCTAAAATAATAATTCGTGCCAATTTCAAGGGTATTTTTAGTATTCTCTCTTATATAGGGAAAATCACCTAATTATCCCATATTTAAAAAATACTTTAACACATTTTCCAAGCGCAAAAGATATTGATTTATTTAGTTGATTTCGTTCGGATTGTAATTTGGATTGGTTTTAACAAACCATAAACACCCCTAATCACAGCCATATTGTGTATTAGTAACTCTGCTTGTTAGAATTTTTATAGAATTATGCACTTGTACACTTGAATAAGATGTGGATTATATTTGCGTTGTACTCCAAATCAAAATCACGAAGATGTTCCAACAGTATTCACCTTTCAAGCATAAAATAGTCCCTTTCAATTGATAAGGGTAAGCATTCGCATTGCAAGCGATTTTCACAAGGGAAGCTATCAAACATGAACAACATAACAACAACATATCCACTGAAATTCCACAAGTAGGGTCGGGAGAAGGTAAAATGTACGCAGACCTTACCACTATCTCGTGGAGATAGAAAGGCTATTTCCAGAAAACCCTCGTCAAACATAAACAGCATGATTAGATAAATGATCTAGCGATGGCATTAAGGGTCAGACCCAGGGGATTGGAATTTCACAAAACCTAAGCTTGGACTCCTGGGATTACAAGTTATAGTTATCTAGTCCTAGATCCCTAAGAGCATCAGTTGCAGCATTCTTACAGCTCTTGTGATTCATCTTAGCCTTTCTGATGAGCTTCTCAATGCCATTACCAAGCAAAATAGTTCTGTTTTCTGGATTCCTAACCACAAGATTTCGGATCATGAAACAACAGTTTCTTTGTAGTAGCTCTGATTCTGGAAACCTCTGCATAGCTTGGATAACAATATCACCACCTCCAGCTTCAATTGCACGTGCAGCATTTTGTGGAGATCTTAAGGAAAGTACAGTTATCATAGACATGACCTCTTGTAGCACAGTCGGATCATTGGAAAATCTCGTTGCAAGTTTCATAAGCTTGTTCATGCCATCCTTTTCTACAATAGCACTCTTGTTTGTGTCACTTCCCGCCAACTTCGATAACAAGGAGCAGCAAGTTATGGCTACGGCTTTTTCACCCTGTTCACTGATGTCATCTATACATCGAAGAATTGCATCTATACCACCATTTTCAGCAACAGCTCTGCATATTTCATCATTAACAGCAATAGACTTTAAAGCGACACTTGCAGACACCAGACTAGGCGCCTTGATCCCATCATGAAGTGAATCAACAAGTGCTTCAACAATTCCGATTTTTGCAAACCTTCTGGCATACCCATAAACTTCAGAAGCCACAACACGATTATCATCAGATGTTAGTAGGACTCGTACAGCATCATATAAACAAGGAATGCTCCCCCTACTAAATTCTCTTAAACATTGTAGAATCAGCTCATCAATTTTCAAGTTCATAAAAGCCTCCTTGAGGACCTCATTCCCAGTTGCGGACGCAGAAACAACAGAGAATCCACTGTTCAAGATGCCTAAGTTTTCTTTCTCATTGTTTAGGATATCCATTACCATCTTTGGACCATTAACCTCCCTAAATATTTCAGTACTCTGTAGATCATGAAGTAAAGAAACCAAAGTCTTGAGAGCTGAAACAAGGCCCTCGCTCCCAAGTTTACCGCATATGGAACACACCAATTGTACAGCACCATTCTTAGATGCTATGGCAGCATTTCCTGATCCATCAACATTACATGCCTCATTCAATTTATCTAACCATTCAATAATTTCCTTCACATCACTCTCATCCACACCTCCCTGATCCAATTCCTTGAGCTTGTCAAGTGATTGAATTACTGGATTTTCCTCCCCAGAACCTAAAATGCTAGTCACGATCCCTAAACAAAAGAGAAGAGGGTGAATCTAATGTTTTCGCTAAAAGATGAAATGCTTACTAAACAAATACAATAGAAAGGAATAAATACAAAGCTAGCTGATAGGAAATACTAGAAATGCAAAGAATTTAAGCAGAAAATACCGGAGAGATCAACGCCTTGGAGAGTTAGGGTTTGAACAGCATCTTCAAGGGCTTCAGAGGGATCCATTCCAAGATCTTCAACATTTTCCTTCACCAATTCATCGAAGGCTTGTTGAGATATCGTACGACCGGATCTTGGTGGAGCCATAACGGAAATCTGAGTTTGAGAGGTGAGATCCCCGGCGCCGGCGTTGTCTGTTTTTGTACCAGTTAATTTGGCTTCAGACCACAGTTTTATTCTTTAATTCTGTATCAGTGAAGTTAAGGCACTTTCTTAATAGGCGTTTGGGCGCTTTGGCTACAAAAATCAAATATTATTCGCTTTCTTTGAAATTTTTATATTGTGTTTCCCCATATTTTTTATAAAAAATATTTAAAATTTGAATGTATTTTTTATGATTCTTCAATTTAGGAAAATTAGTAATTTCTTCTAAAGAAGTAATATCTCAAATTAGATAATCATATAATGTCATTCATGATTTCATATTTGAGTTGCTATATACTATCGCTGTTATTTTTTCACTTTATTCTTTTTAGATTTTTTATTTGGAAATTGAAGATCAAATCAAATTATATTGGGCTATAATTTTGCAAAAAATATTTGATTGTTTAGATATAATTTTTGTTTAAAAAAAATATGTATGAAATACAATCTAAATGGGACATTTTATAAAATTTTAAAATACATGATCGACTTTGAATCAACCTTTGAATATTTAATATGAGATCGAATTGTTGGGTTGTCAAATTGGAGATTGGAGCTATGAGATTTGAGAAAGAAAGTAAAAAGTTTCGTAGTAAAAGAAAAATTTTCACTTTATAAAGTGAAAGAGTTTCTTCCATTTTATAAAATGGAAGAAAAAATTCCGTTTTATCTTAAAATCAAATTTTAACAGCTTGTTTGCTGTTTGAATTTTCTTATAAAATAGAAAAAAAATTACACTAAGCCTATTTTAGTTATATTCTATAAGAATGATTTATTTGTGTCAATTTTGTCTTTTTATGGCTCAAGGTTCGTTGAATTTAATATAATAAGATTAAATATGAAAAAAAATAAAATTATCCCTCAAATTCTTTTACATTTTTTTACTTGATTTTATATTTGTAGTTTTATTCTATAAATGTATTTAAATAAACTAACTTACAAATTTTATTTATTTGTGGATTCATATTTACATTTTAAAAAAATTATCATATCAAAATTTTAAATTTTATTAATTTGTTGGTTCATACTTAAATAATATTTTAAAAATATTTTGAAATGTCAATTTTTTTATAATAATTTAACTGAACGATTTTGTTGATATAAAGACCTAATTGAATGATTTTATTGATACAAAATAAGGTTCAATAATTCTGCTAGATAAATTATTAAAATTCAATGACCTTTTAATCTATCAACTCCATATTAAAACTACAACGTGCAATTTTTATGTATAAATATAAATGATTTATTCACGTTTCCTATTGTTTACCATCTTAGGTTTTAAAAGTAGATAATCAATCTTTATTAATTGAAAATTGGTGTTTCATGATTGATCAATTTATTAACAACAACAACACAACAGCATATCCAGTGAAATCGGACAAGTGGGATCTGGGAGGGTAGAATGTACACAGATCTTACCACTACCTCCCAGAAGTAGAGAGACTGTTTCCTGGAACCCTCGTCTAAAAAATCCATAAGCAGAATAAACTAGATATGACAAAAAGGAAAGGAAAGGGTAGCAGGGCGACTAATAACGAAAAACACATAACAATATGTAAATACGATAAATTTAACACTTATACAACTGATAATGACAAACATTCTACCATGCCCCACGGCTAGACATTCACCTAACCCTACCAACTAATTAGTCTACTACTATAATTCACGACCTTCACTCCTTTCTATCTAAGGTCATGTTCTCGGTGAGATCAAGTTTGGCCAAATCCTGTTTGATCACCTCCCCCCAATACTTCTTCGGTCTACCTCTACCCCTCCATGTGTCTCACAAAACCAATCTCTCGCACTTCCTAACAGGAGCATCGAATTATGTTTGATCACCTCCCCCAATACTTCTTTGGTCTACCTCTACTCCTCTGTGTAACTCCTAAATCTAACCTCTTGCACCTCCTCATAAGAGCATCAACACTTTTTCTCTGCATATATACAAACATCGCAGTCTCGCTTCCCTCATCTTATCAGCCATAGGGGCCACCTCTAGCTTCTCCTGAATTGTCTGATTCCTAATCTTATCACTCTTGGTGTGACCACACATCCATCTCAACATCCTCATCTCTGCGATGTGCATCTTCTGAACATGTACATTTTTTTATTGGTTAACACTCTACCCCATACAACAAAAATGGTCTAACCACCATTCTGTAAAACTTACCTTTGAGTTTAGCTGGTATCTTCTTGTCACACAATACTCCCGAGGCAAGTCTTCATTTAGTCTATGCTGCCTCAATACGATGTGTACATCATCGTCGATATCGCCACTACTTTGAATGATGGACCCCAGA